>JBBPLQ010000298.1:0-28929 GCA_038089855.1 Royoungia palumana
CGTCAGTACACGGTGTAAGAGGAAACTCACTCACCACTTTACCAGATCGTACCAAGGCCAAATATGACCATTCGTAGCAATCAGATACCTTGTATAGTGACCAGATAAGGTGTATTACCAACCTCGAAACGCGATACGTGAAGACGGACAAGCTAGAGTCAATCCAGGACACGCGCACGGACGGCAAGATTAGCTGAGACGAGACTTCCATATACGGACATCGCTCGAGCGCAGCCTCTGATATGATTGTAGTGACGAAGATCGAAGCTGTGCTGTGCTTCTGATATCAAGTCCCCATGCTAGAACACACAAGTCCAGCGATGTTCGTACTTGCATTGACGTCCCCTCATTCAAGCTAGCAGCCCACAGTCCTTCCGATTCCACACGGACTTGAAATTAAGCTCCCATGTGATGCACGGCCCGACCTCTCTTTGACATGCCTGCGGTGATCCTGGGAACCAACTCTGTTGCCGCCTGGCGAACGGAATTTCCGTTACTGTGTCACCTCTCTGGATACAAATTGATATTACTGATGACGAGGGAACAAACGTCAGGAGTATAGGGCAGGCAGTAGTGCGCTGATCTGATGGTTTCTGATAAGGGGCACGTGCCATACTCTTACGAGTAGACGTCCACGTACCTTGTTTTCTGCCACTGTCCTACAGACCAAAAATGGATCCTAGATTACTCGAAACGCCACAGAATGGTGAACCTGAAGTTGATAGACAAATGGAAGTGTAGTGCCACTGACGAGAGTTTCAAGGATTGGATGACGGTCGCTCCGTTTCCGATGGCGACAGGCGAGGAGGAAGGAACCAGTCAGTGACTCGGCTCCAAGCGTCGAGCGAAGGCACTTCTCCCATCACCAGTCAGCAAAGGATACTCGAAATTGACGGGAATGATATCATATACTCAGTCGCTTTCATCACGGATGGCAGACATATCCTGAGCGGGGGCCAGGAAGGCAAAGTTCGAAGATGGCAATTGGAGAATGGTCAAGAAGTTGGAACGCCAATGGATGTGGAGGGGTCCATCTATAGCATGGCTGTCTCGAGAGATGAAAAATGGATCACAAGTGGATCGTATGAAGATGTGTCGATGTGGAGTGCAGAGAGTCATGAATTGGTGGTAAGGATGAAGGGACATCGAGGAGAAGTATATGCGGTGGACATCTCTCCAGACGGGTCCAAAAGTGCCAATGTATCGCGGGACACGACCGTCTGGATCTGGAATTCGGTGGGCGAGCGGCTGCTGACGCTGCAACACCACGACGTTGTGGCCGCGGTGAAATTCTCGCCCGACGGAAGCCTTCTCGCAACCGTCACCTGGGGTCACCACTTTGTTCGTGTCTATAACAGCGAGGACGGCCGTCTCCATGCCCGATTCCTAATCAGACTTGGTCCATCTTCAAACCAATGCATTGCTTGGGATGACAATACACACCTCTATGTCATCTCTCGCGACGGCAGGATCCACTATTTTGACGCATCCGCCGGAAAAGCGCTCTCACGATGGCCCATCCATATCGACAGCACAGAAAAATATGGCTGCATCGCTCTACAAAGCAATCGTCAATTCATCGCAGCCTCTGCCGAGTCTTCAATATCATTCTGGGATACAACGACACACAAGAAGATCGGTTCTGACATTGTCTACGACGACAGGGTCTGGGCAATGGCGATTTCAGAAAACTATGATATTGCGATTGCTCATGGCAAGACAGTCATGGTTCGGAACCTCGGTGATATCCTCCCTTCCCACTATGTTCAGAGTCACCATGTACGTATACTTCTATTCATATGCTTAATATGCGTCTCATTACCTCGATCGCAGCTAATGGCCCAGCAGAATGTGAACCCCGAAGAAAGAATCATATCTCAGGATGAGCAGTCAAGTACGTGCATCATAAGGCCTAGACTGTCGTTATGCTGACGCCTAGTTTTTGACATCGGATTTCTGACACCGGATCTATCAGACGAAAAGATGACCAGTCTTGAGAAAGCTGTGCAGGAACTTCAAAAAGAACTGGCTTCCGCACAAAAGGAACTCGAGACCTTCAAGTCTTCCAATGAAGCTAAGGATCGTGAGGTCATTGCTTTGACCGCCGAAGCGGACCATTGGAGACGTTCCGATGCGGCCAAAGCAGAGGAGCTCGCAGCCGCACACAAGGAACTTGAGGAACGTCGTCGCGATTCAGAGGAACTCATAGCCGTACGTCAGGAACTGCAGCTATCGCAGTCTCAGACCATCGAGGTTCGCAAATGGTACGATGGACAATTCAGAAAACTCAAGTCCATCGCCGAAGAAAGTCAGCGCACGCTGTTTCCTGTACACAATTTCATCACCCAGGCAGATGCACGTGCAGAGGCGAATATCATCGAGACACTTCAACGGCTTAATGAGAGCATCCAATGGAATTCCTCATTCATCGCAGACCGCGTGATTCATAAGTTCAAGCCTCACTCTACGGACCTGGCGGAGGAACAAATGTCTGCTGGACGAAGGGTCTCGGAATGCGTTGGTCAATCCTTGGTAAACCGCCTACGGAGCAACTCGCTCGCTGATGTGGAGACATATCTTCCGATTGCATTGCGTGCCTACCTCGTCCATCACTTGTATCGGATCATCTCTGCGTGGTCTATCGATAGCGGACCCAGCCAGATCATTCGTGAATTATACAACATGATTCGGAAATTAGGTAAGGAAATAAACTCAAAGCGTCACCAATTGGTTTACTGATGGTAGACGACAGAGTCACAAACAGTCTCAGGCCGGTGGCGATCGCTTACCTACTCCTGTATCTCGCTGACTTGTTCAAGCAATCCGGACACGTTTATCCCGTCTACGATCGATGGACTTGCTGATGTCCTCGTTGTTGCTGGTTGTGCTTCTTCCACTTCTGCTGCGAAGGAAATGATCGCATCCAAATTCCAGTATCGGATATCGCTTATTCTTACTACTGCGGGGCAGCTCACCAAATCGATTATGAATTCTCTGTCGGCCGACTATCGAGTGGAGCTCATTCGTCCGGCAGTGATGCGAGATGAGAAAACAATGGAAGTCGACTCGGATTCAGTCGGTCAGGGAAAACGACTGAAGAGCCAGTGGGTGTTGTGCACCACTCAGTTGGGCCTGTCAAAGGAGGTCATCACGCAGTCGAAAGTGGGATCTGATAAAAAGAATACGGCGACGATGACAAACGTGGTCAAGGTAAAGGTTCTTCCTGGTTAACTATCGAATCGAGGCCGTTCGTCTGTCGGAAATTTTATGTGACGGAACAACTTTGTTAGTAGAGGAAGAGGTTGAGGAGCTAGAGAGTGCTATGCACCACCTAGTCGGGCTTGTCAAAGGAGTCTATGATTGAGACAAAGTGACCTTTATTTTACCTATGTTTGTCGCCGTCACGGAGTTTCTTGTTGGATCCGACTTTTGGCTGCATGTCGACCTATCTTGTAGCCTCAATCATTTTCTTTCCTGCTATGTTCATCACGTTATCATGTCATTTCTCACTCTATTGCATTGTATACGTACCAGATGTGTACCAGCAACATATGACCTGATCTCCATAAAATCAACATGTGATTGACAATTGCGATGCCCGACCTAGTACAGTAGCGCTTACAACAATGTTCACTACATACTGCCTGTCCTCAAACTCAACCTAAAAAATGCCGTAGTCGAACCTGGCTCACAATTTTCATCCTCTTGCAGTCTGGGACAGCCGAATATCGTCTTTGCTTACAAAGCAAGCAGCAAACTGTCGTCATGCCCGAGAGGCAAGCAATGTCAAGCGCTGATCCGCGCCAGTGTCCAATGTGGTACGGAGGGTCTGATTCGGATGCTGACAAAACAGGCTTTCAAGTTCGTCGTCGCGACGCTGGCATCTTTCAACACGGGCACAGGCAGATCGACACGGCACGTACCCGTTCAGAGACATACATGCTCGCTCCGTACCCAGCTCCTACCGCAATCCCCGCATCAACTTGTACCTGCTCCGGGAACGGTTTCTTCCTCTTGTCCTATCCCTGCGCCAATGCGATCGACGACGTGAACAGGAAACCTTGGCTTGTACGCCTTGCCCGACGCCCGCGCAAGATCGAACAAACGGTGCGTCCTCTGCACACGTGGTTCAAACGACGACAACGCGAGATTAGAGTCGAGTCGCCACGCACTGGGCACGGTCCCCGTCGCTGAGTCCCGGATCTCTTCGTACGTCCCATTGTCGAGCCCGAGGTTCACCTGGTCCGCGTCCTCTTGAATGTAGATCAACTTCTCTGAATCGAGCAGGGTCGTGTCGAGTCCGCGGTCCTCGAACGCAGTGCGCTGGGACTGCCTGATCGTACGCCCGTTAGTTGATGGCAAGTGGAATGCGTACCGCCGTCCCTAGACGAAGTGAAGAGGTGCTTGCTGTCGTTTTCCCGGACAACACTTTGGTTTAGAGACGAATCATTAGTAACATGAGTCACCCTGCGTGCATGACGGTGACCTCTTCGTGGCCCAGCAAGGATGCACGGAGATAGGAACCCAACCCGCCACTGGCTGCCGGTCTAGCCGGTCAACAAGACGGTATGCTTGCAATGGGCCATAATGTGGCGTCTCTGACTTTGAAGTCGTCGCCCATACCAACAATATACTTGGCAACTATGTTCTCGATCTCGGTTTTCATACCCAAAACACGCACCGCCCTTGGCACCCATGCATCGTATCCGATGACTGGCGAGCCTTTGACGTGTGGGATTTGCAAGACAACATTCAAGACGCTGCTTCCAGGATCTTCCGGTGCGTCTGTGCACTGAATGACCAGAGAATACGGATTTTAAGAAAAGTGGACGACGAACTATCATATTTGAGTGTGGTTGAGCAAACTCTGACTGTGAATGTATACACGAACCTATCAAACTCCTGCTCATACATGTTTGCGTCCACAGAGATGGGTTTACCCGCATTGATGGCTGTGCACTATCAATCATTGTTTGACTTGGGTTTGGGACCAGGTCAAGGGTAGCAGCATGTCAATCCTGGTTTTGGGGCTTGCCCCCATGCCTATGGACAATGAGTGAATGATTTCGGGCGATGTCAGATACATACCGTGCATAGATCTCCAATTCATATACCATCATCGTCGCCTTCTTAATCATCATCCCCTTTCCTGCATGCAGCATGGGTTGCTCTTTGCTCGTCACCATTATCATGTCTTTAAACGCCCGGCCAAGTGCTGGATCCGCCTTGTTAGCCTCCGTGACGTCCCGCCTAACTACCATCGTGTGATGAGCGTGTACAATATCGAGAAAATTGAAACACCATACCAAATCTTGTTTCCGAACTCGGTCACCTGTCCACTGTCTGTCATGTCAATTTACATACTGGATCCAATTAGGAACTTTTCTTGAACATGATTTATGACTTGAACACTCCCAGAGTTCGATTGGCCAAGCCGCGGTTTCACAGGCCATGCTCAAATCCCTTCGACGCTCTCGATGGCTGTCGTTCAGCTCGGGGTGAATGCAGAAATTTATGATAGTTTGACTGATCCAGATCAGCTAGGATTTATCAGCAGTTTCATACGCCCACTGGATCGATCATGCCAGGAACAGTCATCTTGAATCCTTGTATGACACCCATGATTGTAGTAACGAAGATCAAAGCCGTGCTGTGCTTGTGATATCAAGACCGCATGTTAAAACACACAACTCCAGCAATTTTCGTACTTGCATTGATGTCTGTTATGAACCGCGAAAGCCAAGCTCTGAGATCGGGTCCGTGCACTTCGAAACCCCTGAGTCTTTCTTTGTCATCCTTCGTATACCCTATTGCCGTCTCGTCTTATTTCTCTTTTTCCCCCGGTCTTGAGCTCGTCTGTTCTAGGTAATACCCTTTCGTCGAGCCCGCTTTATAACTTAGTCGTCTGTTCTAGTATCCAATGCAGCGTCCGTGCGGCGGGTTCTAGTGAACCTGACATTAGCTCAAGACCGCCCCTATTCCTGCGGCTGATGTCGACATCCCAGTCGTCTACCGAAGTCACCCCTATCCAAGTCCAACGAGTTTCTCTAGTGTCCAACGCCTGGTGTGCGTGCGATGGACTCTAGTAGCTTGATATTGACGTCACCCTTGTCTCCGTCCCGGTTCCCAACACGCAATGTCTTGTTGGTTGACCACGCGTTGCGGGCCCTGGCGACTTTGACAGTAGCGCAACCCTATCCGACAACCTATCCCTTGAAATCAACCTTTGTTCTGGCTGTTAGTCCCAAAACGCAATGTCTTTGTTGGGCCGACTGCACGTTGCGGGCCATGGCGACCATGATAGCAGCAGAACCCTACCACCAACCCTATCATCGATTTGTGGGCCATTATGGCCAACCCAGAAGAGATCCGAGAGCAGGAAAGCTACTACAAAGGAAAGCTTTCTCCGGTCGCTGCCTCTTTTGGACGTCAAGTTTGTTATGATCGTGGCCAGGGGCCACTTTGCCGAGAGTATATAGTGCCGAGAGCTAGTTGTGTTGGATGGATACGATTCGAGTCGTCCGAGTTACGAGGAGAAGAACATCGAGAATGTGTCAAGTCTCTGAAGAAGTCGATGGGAATCGCTACCTGCATTGAGCCAGACCTGTCACCTCAAATGTTGCCGTGATCCCAGCGCTCTTGTCTACTCCGGTTCCGAAGAGATTCTTGTCTTGGTCATTTCCAGGCTGATATTCCTGAATGACTCTGAGATCAATCCCCTACTCGCGCTTAATATCTTAGTGTTGGAGATGATAACGAGCCCCGCTGTATCCAATGTTTTGTCGCCTCCACTCTTGTCATCGCCATTCCAACAGATTCCGACCCTTACTGTGTGGAGGCGGATGGCTCTGGCCATGCCCTTGGCGCTGTTCTTTCGCAATGCCAAAATAGTACTTGGCGTCCCATTGCCTTTCTGTCTAAATCTCTTGCGGAAACCGAGCGCAATTACGAAATCTATGATCATGAAGTGCTTGCCGTTATGACTGCCATATCCGAATTATGATGGCGATGTCACCTCATGGTTTCCTCTGTCCCTTTCGAGGTTTGAGCCGATCATCAACCTTGCCTACTTCCGCAAACCCAAAAAACCTAATTGACGACAACTATGCTGACTTTCCAAACTTGCTAACTACCATTTCCCTGGGCGTATGCACATCTCTTGTCGAGACGATCAGACCATGACCGCGGGGAGGGAGATAACGAGAATGTTGTTCTCCTCAAACCGGAATTCTTCCGTTGAGTAGAAGTGGTTTTGGAGGACGTGGGGTTTATCAACCGAATCCGACGACGAGTTGCAAATCGCGATCAAATTGTGCAACGAAGCCTCGACTCCCGAGTTGAAGACATCGGGAGATATGTAAGACGTATCAACGAACCAAACCCCGCCGTTCTCGGCTTGCTGTTCTTCTTCACCCCCACGACATTCCCTCTCGCCCTTGGGAGCATATCTCCCTTGACCTCATCAGATCACTGCCCGAGTCTTGCGGCCACAACGACATCCTGATCGTGGTAGATCATTTTTCCAAGATGATCGAGGCCCTAATTTTGTCTTGTCTTTCATGCGAGAGCTCTACTCGCACCTAGGAATCGCAAGTAACACCAGCATTGCCTATCACCCACAGACAGATGACCAGAGGGAACGACTCAATCAGCGAATTGAGCATTACCTTCGTGTCTTTACCAACTTCCACCAGATGGACTGGGCTGAATTGTTTGTCCTTGCCCAACTCTCCTACAACGACAAACACAATCATCTACTGACCAATCCCCTTTCTATCCTTGGAGAGGACAACCACCGAGGAGGGAGAATCACATCATCGTATTGAAGCAGCTCAAGAGTTCACAGATCGGATGAAGAAAACCTGCTCTGAGGCCAGGGTAGTGTTGAAGAAAGCGGCGGACGACATGAAGCAAATGTACGACTGAAAGTGATTACCGTCCTACAACTATCAGGTTGGAGATTGTGTTTGGTTGGAAGCTACGCATATCGTGTCGGACCGACTGACAAAGTCCCCATCACCGATCCCGGATCTGATTGAAGGCATCAAGGAACAAGAGATAGAAGAGATCCTGGATACCCGTCTATGATGAAACCACCATGAGTACCTTATTCATTGGAAAGGCGAGGAACGGGAATGGAGATGGGCCCCTGAACTCACTTACGCACGCAAAGCTATCATTGATTTCCACCGCACGCATCCTGCCAAATTTCATTTCATCCCGACCACATACCTTCGCTTCCGTCCTGTCAAAAGTCTATTCCAATTGTAGATCCCTCGAAAACCATGGAGAGTGAAACCTTACTCATCGCTGCTCGTTTTTAGAAGGAGGGATTTGATTTGATGCTTTAGAGGAGTCGCTGGATTGCGAGGACACAATCCTTAGGAGGAGGGTAATGTTATGAACTGCGAAAGCCAAGCTCTGAGATTGGGTCCGTGCACTTCGAAACCCCTGAGTCTTTCTTTGTCATCCTTCGTATACCCTATTGCTGTCTCGTCTTATTTCTCTTTTTTCCCCGGTCTTGAGCTCGTCTGTTCTAGGTAATACCCTTTCGTCAAGCCCACTTTATAACTTAGTCGTCTGTTCTAGTATCCAATGCGTTGTCTGTGCGGCGGGTTCTAGCGAACCTGACATAATGTCGTCTACCTGAGTCAGACTCTTTGCTGGAGGAGGTAGAAGCTTGAGACTGCTGTTCTTGCCCAAGATAATGCAGCGCCGAATATCTAACAGACTTTCCTAATCAGACAACTACTGACACAACTGCCATTATTTAGTGTGGGAACGGCTGTAGGTTGGGGTGGGACCCCAGGCCAAGCCGGACTACACTGCACCACACAGACCTCTGTCGAGCTCGAAGGTCTCGCTGCCTCTACCTCAAGTCATTTTCTGCTCTCCATGACAGTACGACTATTTTACCTGTTGTTTTTGATTGGTTGTAATGCTCAACGCTGCAAAGAACTGGGAGTTTACTGGCAAAAATCCGATCAAGGTTGACCAGCGCGGATTAGTTGAAAAGGTGCTTGCTCGTTACTCTGGACAGTTCGATTGTAGGATTACTATTTCTCCTCTGTGACTCTTTGATCAAAGACTCTGATTCTGACAGTGTTCCGCGAGCTCTTGCAAAACTCTGATGATGCTGGCTCGACCGCCGTTGAAATTCATTTCGACACATCAATGTACTGGGAGCATGGGAAACAAGATATTCTACCTAACCTGGAATCGGTCTGTGATTTCGAAACGCCTCTATATTGGTGGTTCAAGGCAAAAGCTTACTTTTCTCTTCTCAAGGTATCTCATTGGACAATCAAGAACAACGGAAAAAAATTTGAGCGTGCTGACTGGGAGCGACTTACAATGATTGGTGCGACGATTTCTCGACTTCCCTTTTGCCTTGCTATTTAACATTGTTTTTCCATGATCAGCCTCAGGAAACCCTGATTCTCAGACAATCGGTGCATTTGGTGTCGGTTCGTTTAGAAAATTCTCAAATATGCTATTGGCAAACCAATAAGTAGGCTTCTATGCTGTATTTTCCAAGACAGACAGGCCTCTTGTATCCTCCGGAGGTAGGCGACTCTTGTCTCCCAGTGACTGTATAACAATGATTTACAGGGAAAGCCATGCGATTTTCTTGGAATGATAATCAGGCATGGATATCATCGATCCTTTACAAAAGTTCCATTCTCAACTTGATACCAGCTACACGCTACCGGTTCAGTAGTTACAGATGATCTGTGGACAACGATTGAACTGCCTCTTAAGGAGGCTTCTCCTGTGCCAGAATTACTGAAGCTCATGCAATTTCTTGCGACATCCATAGCTTTCATGGCCAAAGTGCAGAATGTACGGGTTTGTTGCAATAACCGTGATATTGGCACGATTACGAAGTTGACGACTGTCCCCCGAACAATCCCAAAAGTCTCTGGGACTGAGCAGGGTTTCATGATGATCCAAGAAATCCAGCATTACTGTACGTGGTGCCGTGCTCATAATATCCATGAGATACTAATGTCCAAATTCTGTCCAATTAGCAACCACAATCAATGCCGAAGTGAATGAAGTAGTATATGTTACCAAAAGAACCAAAGATGCGCCATTAACAGATGGCCTGAAGTCAGAGATGCGCCTAACCGTGTTTACTGCGAAGATCCATGCAACTCCGAACGAGGGACTGGCGGAGAAATTATATCAGTGTGTGCAAAAACATGCCCCTGGTGATTTCGAGTACAGTATAGTTTATGTAGGTCATTTCGAAGAGGTTATGCATCAAAGATTCATACTGAGGTCATCTCAAGGCTGCTAATGACGATGAAGACCAGATCTGTATAACTGAGAGTTGTCTTCCTAAAGGCATGTCAATCTTTGAAGGGTTCCTGGATGGGTAAGTTGCAAATCAAAATTATGCGAAAATCTAATCCTAAAATGAATAATCTAGGCGGTCGCTCATTTTCATTGTTGGTTTTGTCGCTTTTATTAGGTTTATTCTTATAACTTTACTAGGGCCAGGCCACCGGACAGAGTACAGGGATTGGGGGTCACATCATGTCGAGGTTCATGCCCACTATGGAGCGTAAAGCAATAGATTTAGCGTAAGTCAATCTCGCCAGTAATATTCAAAACTAACTCAATGTGTTTTGATAGCCATGATGGCGCATCCGGTGAGTAGTGCAGTTCTCCGATGTAGATGTTGTTTATGTGTTCCATTTCATTATAGCCTGGAATCACGAGTTGCTCCGCATTGGGGGCTTGCTATGTCGTGCCATATATGGACAGAGACTCTCCGAGATCGAACGGCGGTGGCCCCAGGATGGAACAGCTAGTGCGCCTGATTTCACGGCGTCAGTACGACATCACTTGGACCAGAAATTTGTGGACATTCTTCGATTCCTATCTTTCAGTCCTTCTACGCCCTCCCATGAAGTATCTCTCATCCTGAAGGCCTCATTTTGTCAAGGTTATTCTGGACCTCTGCGACTGCTCTCATCTCATGGTGTCCTAAATGCCTCGCATATCAAAATATTTAATCAGGACTGTGCAATGTTCCTCAAGTATATACCAATGCTCTCAAAAGCTTCCAGTGAGATTGGGGAGAGCATCATCGATTCACTTCCCAGTGAACACAAGGTTCTCAAAATTACGACCATGGAGGTGTTGGAATACCTTCGTCAACACCACCTTACTTTGGAGGAAACGGTTTTCTGTCTGCAATGGTGGACGAAGTTAGATGACGATGAGCGGGTTTCGTGCAGGGATGAACTATTGACCTCCACTACTCTCAAATGGGCAGAGGGGGACACAGTTCGATTGTCGTCCATACAATATTTCATTGACGACCCACAGGGTCCTTGGTCCAGTACTAGACTGGGTAAGGTACCTCCTAAGGAACTCGTCCCCCTGGACGTCAGTAGGAGTTTCACTCGTAGTGAACTGGAGAGGCTCGGTTGGAAGGAGTTTACGGTCATTCCCTGGCTGGAACACATCCTAGGTTTCGCCATCGAATCAATGGATTGGGCAGCATATGTCCTGAACACCGTTGCAACAATGTGGGATTCACTGCCGGATGGGGTGCGTTGTGAAGCGAAGGACATGCTCGGAGAGAAGAACTGCATTCCAACTTCCCGCGGCCTGCTCAAACCGGCTGAGTCGTACCTCCTCAATGGAAACCATGACTTGTCCGACGCATTTCCCCTACCCGTTGTCCAATTTGGAAAGGATCATATCGACCCGAGAATGAGAGACTTCTTCTCCTTCATCGGAGTCTTATCACATCCTCCACTCGAGTTACTTTTGGAAAGGCAAGCCAAAATATCTTTCTGCTTGATGTTCTCTATTTGTTGACCCTGATTACGTGGACAGTCGGGTCGGGCCTATATACAATTTCATTCGTTCCCTCATCCAATTCGAATCGCTCGCGACTCTAATCACGGAACTGAAGGAGCGTGAAATATTCCCCTCGGGTGATGAACCGACGAAAAGGTATCGTGCAGATGATCTTTATCCACCGAAAGAAGAATTCCGAAAGCTTGGATTGCGGGTCGTCGACTGGAGCCAGTCGAACTGGCAGGATGAGTCAAAAGAAGGCAAGGGTATTGTAATCCCGTCCGAGAACCGCTAACTGTTTCCTCGCAGCCAAATTTATGTACGATCTCGGTTTGCGTCGACACCCGACATTAGACGCGATTATAAAGCTTTGTTCGTCACGAGAGGTGGGGGAAACCGCTTTCAGGTACCTTTGTGCCGGCCTTCAACCTGGCTCACAATATGCGACATATGGGCCAGAGAGTTTTCGAGGACAAACCTTCATACATGCGGAAGTCGAGGGTGATGATATGACGTGCTTGAAAAAACCGGAAGAAGTATTAGCATGCTCATTGTATCGCATAACTCAAGCTCATACCCATTTCAGGTATTCGTAGATGCTGGGTGGAAAGCGCTTGGCTTTGCTGTTGTGCTCGCTAGCTATCGCGAAATGCCCCTCAATCAGTTTGGCGTTCAATCGGATCCACCGACGTCACTACTGGTCGAGTCATTACCGCCCAAGAAAGAAAATGCCCGTAAATGGTTAGAGATGTTGTCTAAACATACATCCAGTTCGTATGCATTTCTCTGTTTCCCTTCATTTCTCTGAAACTGTTTCAGGATTTAACCACTCTGAGCTGCGGAAGCTCTCCGAGTTAAAGATAGTACCAACGGGTTTTCTAGGAAACCAGATTCTTCGAGCTCCAAAGGACTGCTACCTCGGTGAAGCCCCTGAAGATGGGTTGTATCGAAAATTGTTTGATTTTGTTCAATTCGATCCGGACGTGAACCGCTTCCTGAGGTCTTGCCATTCAAAGGACCAACCATCTGTAACAGATGTTCTAGGGGTCCTAATTGCTGAGCCCGAGAAATTTTATGATTTGGCAGGGAAAGACCGGTACGAAGAGCTACCCATCATTAAGACAGATCACCCTTGTCTGATTCTCTAGCTCAAAGCTTCTTGGCGGAAGTGCGACAAATAGCTCACCACCACAGACGCTATAACCTTTCTGGTGAGACCAAGAAGGATTTGTACGACAGACCTACTTTACTGGGGGAAAGGCGCGAGAGCCAAGGAAGGATGAATTCCAACTATGAATTACGGAAGCCGGAGGACATCATCATTGCTGATGATGATAATGACTATCAGCTCTTCGGTGACTGCATCTTCGTGGCACCACGAGATGATCAAATACTCCAGGGTGCGCATTTATGTTTGTGTCCAGGTTACCAAGCGTATGACTGATGCAACGCCCTAGGTTTCTATGAATCACTCGGATGTGACCGACTGAGTAAATTAGTGCACGTGAAATGGTGCGAAGAACCCAAGGAGAGCCCAGATCCGAAGGCATGGACCCGGGATGAGATCCGTGACCTCATCAAACACAGGCTTCAATTGTCCCTTCAGAAGCTTACTTGTGAAACGCTTGATATCGACTGGTTATCTAACCTCAACATCAGGGTCTGGGAGGAGCTCACCCCCTCGAAGGTCCTGATAACCAAGGAGGGTGTCGTCACTCGAAAGCAGACTGTTTGGGCTATCACGCAGTACGACGAGGCCGGACAGGCTGAGCTGTGGTTATCTGCTAGTGCACCGAGAGACATGTATCAGTGGGTTTGGATTCCCCTTTATTTCCATCTTTCGTGTCTAACTGGACGTAAGGCTTGCTGTTTGTCTTTGTCGATTGTTGTTCAAGGCGGCAAAAGACAAGGACACTTTCTTCCTTGAAAGCATCCTATCCGCAAGCCCAGAGAGTTTGGCAGAGCGAGGTATCATTAGTACGTCCACCTGCTCAAAAACTTGCTTTTTGATTCATAACCTGGTATTAGTTCCTCAGGAAATGAAACGGGCTATAACGTCAGCCAGTATAAGCAAGACACAGCGAAGGGTATCCGTTGAGTCTTCATCAGGATTCACCCCAGTCGCTGTGAGATCCACTGAAGCTAACCATATTACAATGCCATCAAGTCGCTCGAACGTCGGCTTCTCTGACAGGACTGCTGGCAGTGGCAGTAGGGCAGTATCGGGGTTTTGGGCACGCTCTTTCCGTGCTGTTGAAGGCACTGCATTCGGGGTGTTACCATCACTGTTACGTGATCATATATCATGGCAACCAAGGTGAGCTTCTCTGTTACATAGGCAACTCCCGCCGTCAGGCATTTTCTTCTAGGGACTCCACTCAGCCGATTACTCGGAATGATATTCGTGAGTTGTCTCAATGAACACTCCACATTTTCTGATACAGGCACAGATCAAACGGTACTGGCAGCAATTACTGCATGTCGCCGTGACGCTGGACAAGGAAGGTCGTCCATTGGTAGCTTATTGAAGACCAAGGGCCAAGATCACTACTGCCAAGGACCCCGACCAACTGAAGATTCAACAATCTGTAGTGAGTATGGCGACTCTTACCTGTTTTTGCTACTCATTGAATGGCTAAGGAAAAGTAGAAGGCATAGAGATCCGTCTATCCCTAGGTAACCACATGAAAAGTTGACGGCGTAAAAGTACTAAGCAACTGGACAGATGAACGTCGTATGGACCTGGCCAGACATGGGTCTCTTGCTCGTTTCATCCAAATCCTCGTTTCCATTGCCAAAGTATACGAGCTTCCCAACGAATCATTGTGTATTTTCAGTGATACTGCCCTGGGACGCATTGCGTTCAATGGAGACGGACGGATATTCGTTAATCTGCTACATTTCGAGGAATGGCGTGAGTGACCTGGTGTTGCAAGAACCTTCATGACACCCCTCCAACAGACGACCGAGACGTCGCGAACGGAAACCGTGAGGAATGCCAGATCTCATGGTCAGCACATGTCGTGAACGTTTTGCTCCGCTGACGATTGAATTCTTTGTCTCCAGGTTTTTGACATTCGCGCACGAGATCGCCCACAACGTCGACCCGTCCCACAATGCTGAACATGAATTTTGGTTCTCGATGATCTGTGAAGCCTACTTTGCCAAGTTGGCACGAGATGTACTAAGTGCTCCGTGAACCGTACTGCTCCGGTTAGTGGGAACCGTATGACCATGGGCTCTAGCTTATCCTTAGTTTACACAGATCGACTCGCTGCTTTGTAAATGAGGTTGCGTTCAAATACATCATATACTTTGTAAAATGTACGTGATACTGGTGAACAGATGATGGAATGGCAGAGGGATGAATGTACAAATGCACATGAGAGGAGAGCGAAAGAGACGAGTACATACTACAGGGCTAGAGGCTGGCCTGGGCGTGAGCCAAGCGGATAAGACGCATCTCATACTTACAGATGCAGGCGCGTCAGGAGGGAAAGAGTGAGGCACTACTTTGTGACAGTGCCCGACCACGAAGTGTAGCAGGCTCAGGCGTGAGCTGCAACTGCTGGGACTATGAAAATGGTGATGAGAATCAACCACGACACGGAAAGATAGGAACGGGAACGGAGCTTGCTCACCACTTGGATGTTGTAGAATGCAAGGAAGTGCCAATGGAAGGTAAACACTATCTGCCGGCGTATCGTTCTAGGCGGGAAGGATCATTGAAAAAGAACATGATGGACGAGCTAGTGTGCAGGATGAGCTCACCACAGCCTGAGGGAATGCGCAGCAGAAGGAAAGAAACCGTGAATGAAACACGTTTGCGAGGCGGTCCTTAAAGTTATCACATAGAACATAAGCCACATACTATGATACACTGGTCGGTTGATGTTGTTGGAAACCGACGATACATTGTACAGGCACAAATCGGACTCGGACGATCAAACCAAGCTCGGCCAATGAGTCATCCTCCCAGAGACTCAACTCACACATCGTCGAAAACTATTTAGCTTATAAAATTGTGCGTGTATCTAATCGTAAATAATATGATATGGCCTGTACAAAGGGAAATTTGAAATTGACATCTCTCGGCTCACTCTGTGATCTAACTTGAAGCTACTCTCGCGTCCACATGTATTCCTGACTTTCCACGTGACTCATGTCAAGTCAGTCCTCCGCGCTTCAAGCTTCAGCTTCAAGCTTCAAGTTCGTTTCGGATTGGTCCTCCTCCAAGCGAGTCTCCGCAATGCCGTATGAACAAAGTGGCGAAGATGCAACGGCGATTTTCGATACTTATAACGATGTCAACAGAGACCAGTCTAACTATTACCGGGGTAACATTTTAGCCCTTATTTGCTTTGCGACTCGTTTCAATTGACAGATTGTTCTTCAAGTTGGAACAATGGTTCAAGTAATCACGTCAAGAAGAGAAAATGGTGGGGTTATTGGCTCTGGGAGTGGTTTCCATTTACGAATGGTTTCCGGGACAGTGATCGAAACGTCCGAAACGGGAGAAGAAAACACTGATCGACACAATTTCAAGCCTAGGCACAGTCGGAACGAAGTATCGGAGGCACGTACCCACGGTAAAGCTCCTATCAAGATGTATGTATACTCATTTGATGCATGACACAAGTGTTTGCCGGACTAAATCAGTTTACAGAGACAGTGGTGTCCCAGTGGCCAAGCATGTCGAATCACCAGAAGAGGATCATTCCGAAGTAACGGTGGCGTAGGAACTACTACGTCTAGCTAGTGTATCCTGTGCTCACACAGATTTACAGAATCATGGGGACAACTGACTATGGTACTGAAACAACACTCAAGAAGCGAAGTGTGTTTTAGTGGAAAGTGGTTGTTGAGCTTAGAGGTGCTTTTGAATGGAAAGATCAAAGTTGATAAAACTAAAGAGCGTTGTAGTTTACATGGGGGTTTATATAGTGTCCACTGTGTGTGGTCGTATTTACGATAGTACACTAATAAGGAATGTGGTACGATGTCTAGCATCTAATTGTCATTGGACGATAAGTAGTGAGTCATAGATAAGGCACTGCCTTGAGAATGGAAGAGAAGCGTCAAGCTTCTATGGAATGGAACGTGCATGGATCATATCCGATTGGTTGGTTAAATATATGCTGCTTCTATTGTGGCAGCCAATAGGAATCAATCCCGAGCATAGGTTTTGCATGAGGCGTCTATAATTAGAATGTGTCCTTCAAGGACGAATGGAATGGGACGACATAGGGAGAGGGATTGAATGTCTTGTCAAAAGACTGCATAGGATTCTTAGGAACGAAAAGTGAAGGAAATGGAACTGGATTGGAGGTGACCGTAACAGGTACGCTCGCATTGACCACGGTGTATATACCAGCCGAACTCATTTCTGCCTCTTTACGTGCAAGGAAAGTTGAAGGTGTGTTTGGATGACTTGGATGAACGCAAACCTAGACTAATCCCTCCTAGTTCCCCAAAGATCTTATGAGGCGGTATAGCGACCATTGTCCAGGCGATTATGACGCCGAATCTGCAGCAATAGATATCCAGACAACACAATATACGGCAGAAGGTCGTCGCATAACTCTTGTTGTGATACCGACTTTCGACCAACCTCGGCATCGCATTAGCGACATGGCTATATTAAAGAGGATTCAAGACTTTCTGGAGTCAAAGAGAAAGTAAATTCATTCGGTAACATCTGTCGCATATTTTCTGATGGATTCAACCTGCAGCAAGAAACTGAAGCTGAACGGTATTGTTTACGTCCACGATACCTCTGATTCAGAAATCTCCCACATAGCACGGAAGAACCTCCAGATCCTCAGAGCCCTTTGCGGGGTAAATGCGCTCCGCAATGTTTGTCTCGTTACTATGGTGCCAGGCCACATTAGTGGCGAAATGTGCGAACGAATAGAAGATTCCCTTAAGCAAGATACACAAACCATCTGTCCCCTCCTTGAGGATGGGGCCAAAATGCGCCGTTACGATGGCGGCTGGTCTGCACACAGTATCATATCCGAATTCATCGGTTCGACACCCATGTCGATGCTATTTCAAGAAGAGCTGCGAGAGGGCAAACGACTAGAAGACACGTCGGCTGGTGAGACCATTGCGAGGAAAGGGGGGTCATTACCCAGTATCCAGACTCTCGCTACGTTACTACTGGTGGGTTTTCTGTTGGGTTCCTTCCTAGCAGTTGCATATCGGACCTTAGCATAGATTGCGGTGTGGCAGAGTGTCCTTGGTTTTGACGGTCGTAGCGCTTTGTGGGCCGATGTGTCGACATATTAGTATAGAAACTAGTCAGCGCGTGTTATGCTAGTATACCCGACCAGCTGTTAATACCCCTGCCTCGTATTCATTTCTGTAGTCGTTTAGCAGAGGGTGCGCTTCGATATCTTGGTGAGGCGTTTATGACTCACTAATATGAACAGAAGCACTCAGCAATGAATCAGTGGCGAGGCCTTCGCCTATAGGTCACGTGCCTACCAACCGCCATCCTCAAAAATGATACTGTTCTCACCCCACCGCTCCTTGCCTTGCCTTGCGTCCCCAGGCTGCAAACGATACTTTCGGCTGCGCGCGACAGCCAGTCGGAACAGACGAATGCAGCCCGACCACGACACCAATGCAACCACTCAGCTTTGTCTCCGATCGTTCTTTGTTGCCCAGAATGTAGCGGCAGCCACGCACCATTCCCGAAGGCGTCTGCAGCCTTGCTGTAATTTACAGCATCTCCGAGAGGTGCCAATGGATGCTCAGTATCATTCTAGTAGGTTCTACCATTTTAACAGTCATTCCAACCCTCATGTCAGCGCACCAATAGAGCGGACGCAACTTCGTGCCAAAGCTCAAGCAATCCCTTGGATAGCGAGACCACGAGTTCCTTCAACACCTAGGTCTGTGAACTCGACTCATTTAGCACGCTGAACCCTTGAGGCTCTGGTATACGTAGCAGTTCACGAATAACACTTGACTCTGGTGTCTCCACCTGCCATGACCATCGGCTGATGCTCCTTTGAGCAAACGTGCCATGTTTCAACGTTCAACTGTCCACTTCCCGTCAGTTGCCAAGGAACCTCCTTCGAGATGTAGCCCCTTCTCACGTCTTTCTTTCCCTTGATGCGATTCCGAACTCTACATCTTCCACCACCCTCTTGTCAGTTCACGGGTGTTGCACATTGTTACTGGTGTGTCGAGCCTGCTTGAATCGACATACAACTCCTACATGCCTTCCGCGAGCTGTATTCCACTGTGCAACATGACAAAGGCGGAATTGGCATTGTGGCCCGCTCTACGAGGGTTTAGGGAAAGCCCCGAACCCCCATTCCTGCGACCATTGGGTACTTGGACTGTGGGTACTGGTTTACATTCTTTGAAGGTTGCGCTTGACCCCTTTATTCTTATTAAGGCTTGTTTATTCGGCACGTCCTGAGTTGCAGTACAACGAATTTATATGCACTTCAATCAGCCATATGTGGAGAGACCCGCCGCCAGGGAACGCACAGGGAAGCTGGCCAAAATCGTTGTTTGGAGCGGATTCTCCAGAGTATATCGGGCATGAATTTCAGGGCGTCTTCGATGACTTCATGCAGAGTCGCTCTGTAACGGCTCTGTATACATATCCTGTGTACTCGAACACCATCTATTTGTTGTTGGGAGTTGCAAATATGGCAGCCAGTATTTCTACGAACAGTCTCCGCACCGCAGACGCATGCTGAGTTGGTGCAGCAAGATATCTTTGGACCGCTTGGGTTCAACGGAGCCACCTTTTTGGCTACACAGGAAACCAAATATCGTGTTGTCGCATCTTCAGTCAATTCCGGGGACATCGTGCGTATTTTGACTGGTGTTCCATCTTACGGGGCTGAGAATGCTCCAGGATCAATATTTCCAGGACGTTCATTCCCATCTGGAGGCCAAGTGAGTGAGCTCTCCGACCTCATTAAGTTCATGCAAATAAAATACTCAAACCCTCAACGGCCAGAGAGCATCCTATCGCCGTACACGGTTCGCGAATGGATGCGTCCGATGTACAGCTGGTTTGACGACTATTCCGAGGTGGGAGCACTGTGGGAAATCTACAGTTCGATGGACTCTAACCGTAGGAAACAAAAATTATACCAAAAGGGTGAGTGGAACGTTACAAATGGTGATCCCGATCGAACGCAGTCTGACTGTTCCCACAGTTGGAGAGCTTCCAGGTACCGTATGGCCTTCACGGTCAACTCGTGGCGTCCGGGGTACGGATAGACGTCAGTCACTGTCGAGAATCGAGATCGATGGCGGGTCGATGTACGTGAAAGAGTACACTGTCAACAGTACGGACGTGATCTAGGTGGTGCAAGATAATCAGCTGGAGCGTACTCTGGTCGATGGACGATAATCAATACGGGAATATCGGTACACGCGTCTGGTTTTATTGTGCGACCTTGCTCTGATTATTCATTTCTTGTTCGCAGGCTTGTCACCCCCAGCCTGGGAGAGCGGTGTCTCATTCCATGGGTGAATCTGGACATGTATGGATATATTGATGAATCGATGATGTTTCAACCAACGTGATCGAGTTCGGGGCAGACGACCATGGCGAACGAGTTCTGTTACTGCCAGCCATCAACGCACAGTCGTGGAAGTAGACTTTCATGTTGTAGTTCGTCGTTGAAGAATACACTCAACAATTCAGGGATACTCATCCTTTGGAAGGCGACATATTTTTGTTTGTGTCTGCTTTTATACCTCAACCTGCAACACATTTTATCTGCGAAATATTGCTCACTTGTCGATATCTCATGCCAAGGCGTCCATGCGCTTCGTTCCTCACGCTTCTAGTTCACGCAAAATTGAGTTGTTCAAAGCCCTCAGCGCACAGCCGCCGGTCAGTTACATCCATTGATTACATAAAAGGATGGGGCTTTGGTAGTGGGTCGCTCTTAGGAGGCAGGGCTGCTCTCCTCTCTGAACTTCCAAGTCTATCGAGCGCAATATGCATCGATGCTTGAATATTGTCGAGGTGCAACAAGCCATCTTCTTTAAAGTCCGCGATTTTCCAGAGGGCAGGGCTACATTGGCCAGGCTTGGTCGCACATGTCGAACCTTCAGCAACACCGCTCTCAGTGTCTTGTGGGAAAGGCTTGATTCGATCACATATCTCATTCGATGCCTTCCCCGAGACCTGTGGAAGATTGATGAGGGGCATAAAATTGTGTGTTCTCTATTAGCTCAACATATCATTTCATGTCTGTCACTGATCACTGAGCAGACGTTCCAGCGACTAATATCGCGTAGCGACTGGGAGATTTTCTTCAGTTACTCGTCGCGAGTGAGGTCCTTAACGGATGGTTTTGGCACTAAGTCTCGCTTATCTCTGGATACCGATGTCATCCCTGCACTGTCTCCACCCCCAGGCTTCGGACCACTCCTCCCATGCCTCACAACTCTGGACTTACACTGGATGGAATCTGAGAGCGCGTGCATATATATTCTGCAGTTACTGCTTATCGGTTCTCTCATCACTCTTTGCCTGCCCAGTTTTTCCTCACACGCACCTGCAATATTAGTGCAGATAGCATCCCGGTGTCCGTCATTAAAAACCCTTTGCATTTGTAGCCCGATCCGGTCTACCACCACTCCAGACACCCGACGGATCCTATCCGACACGATCATGTGTTTGGACTCATTGCAGTCACTTGAGTGTAGTGGCCTCAATGTGGCTGCCATACTTCACCTCTCTCGTCTTCCCTCTTTGGTTAAACTCAGGTTGGTACTTGACGAGGACATAGAACTGGAGGCACCAGAACTCGGTTTAATGTCTCAGCCTGCATTCACAGCTCTGAAGTCCTTGACGTTGGAAACCACCAAACTGTCGATATTGACGTCACTCCTGGAAGTTATGCGCTTTAAGCCACGAAGGGTCAATTTCACAGCGAAGGCCACACCTTCCCCGGAGTCATTTCGTCTGTTTTTTATCGTACTGGCCAATGCTTGTGATCGGGAACAACTCATCGATATCTCACTGTACACCAGGGGCCAGTTACGCGACGACGAACGAAAACAAGTATCACTGCCCACGCTTCAACCACTCCTCGCATTCCCTCATGTAGAATCCTTCACGTTCGATGCCATGTGCAACATTTACTTTGATGATGACATGATCAAGACAGTGACGAACCACTGGCCAAAGCTGATTGAGTTCTGGCTCAATCCACTTTCTGGCTGGGGCATCGAGTCGCACGTGACGCACCGTGGACTCATCGCGCTCCTCCACTGCCCTACACTTCGCACCTTCGCACTCTCGGTGGGCTTTGCGGGGATCGATGTACCGCCTGACCAGATTCCAGAATCACGCCCAGGCAACGGATTCGCCAGTCATTGTCGCCGTGCCATGTTCGTCACGTCATCCATCAATCATCCTGCCACGATTGCTGCTTTCTTGAGTGATATCTGTCCTGAGTTGTACGCGACCGGACCATTCAGGGAAACGGCGGCGGCCGCGTGCATTCAGAAATGGGAAGAAGTGGACGGTTTATTGAAAGCATTCTTGGCAGTCAGGAGGCAATGCTTAAATTGGGGCGCAAGAGGCGAAAACTGAGGACGTGTCGTCTTCGTAAGTTTTGGCAGGAGAGGAGTGATATAGATACAGCCGCTTTAATGCACATGTTCACATATATATGTTTCTTCAAAGTATCATACAGAGAGGTCTGCATAAAAAAAAAGAACATTACCGGTCGAAGGCTGTTCCATCCCTGAAACTTGTCGTCATCAAGTTTCAGCATTGGATCGCATACACCCAGCAACTCTGGTGACGCCCCTATTTGCTTGCAGAGCTCCATCGTTTGGGTGAAATACTTATCTGGATGCGTTTTTCGACCAAGAAGTAACTCTGTTTCTCCACCCGCTCTCGCAGAAGTGCCTACTAGGTGTCAAGTTCAACACAGGTACCGCAATGGACCACAATTGGCAAGAGACCGGCAAGTGGTTGCATAGTTCCCCACACACAATTCATTCTGGCCTTGGGTAAAAAGAGCTTGCAAAAAGAAAGTGGAGAATGAGCTGGCCACTACGCTGAGAGTGTCGATGCAGCGCTACAAAAATTGCATAGAGAGATTGTGGTACGTACTGCGGGTATCCTCGAGAAGTTCCAAGTCAGTGGTTGGAAGCGTCCCGAGGGGTAATCGGACGGGCGCCAAGGCCGTTAGGAATGTGACTGAGGCGTGGACAAGCGAGACCCTGCAAAGTGTGTCCATTATTGACGATATACATTGGACCGATGGGAATAGACGGATGACATCGTCTTGATCGATTTCCTGCGGAAAAAAAAAAACGCGATGATACAAAGGACACAAACAACGTTATCACCAAGCGCCTTGATGGATGAGGATTCCAGAAATAACTGGATTGGGAATCCGAGGTTGCCCCTACCGTCCGCTGTCTGTAACATCTCGCTTCGCTGCGAGTTCGACCTGGCCAAGAGCAGTTTCGCAGGCCATTGGTCCTCTTTTGTCGTGTATGCAGGAATGGGAATAGATAGCGGATGAAAGTCGACTGCGGCTAGGAGTACATCGATCCGTCGCCACTGATTTCATTGTGACAGATTTTTCTGACAGACTCCCGAGCGGTACGACATCGAATCGAGTCCAGGACACCCTCCTCGCATTGGAACTTGTTCGGGAAGTCCGGATCACTGTGACCCCAGGAGTGTTTGCGATGCCGACGATAAAATTCGATATTTGCGTCGCTCCGTCCCGATCCATCGCGTCCTTGAAGGTATCTGCGTTATCAAGAACGAAGAGTATGGTAGAGAAACCAAGGTTAGTCTTGATTTGGCGCTCATTGTCGGCACCTGAATTGGCAGTCCAAGGACGATGGCGATCTGGTCCATGAAGGGGTAATGGTAATGGTGTTCGTATTTGAACTCTTATAAGTCACGAAGAAACGAAACCTATAATGCTGGATAATATTTTCCCTGTTCATCACGGCACATCGCTAACGTGCTCTTCCCAGTCCCACCCGGGCCAATCAGAGTGATGTGATGCCATCATCCCGAAGCAACACGTGCTTGGTCTCAGGGAGTAATCCCTCACGACCGAAGAACATGGGCGGCAGAGGGTTGGGAATCAAGCTGTAATATACCGTTAGTGAATGATATGCCGGTAATATTGACCACCCTCACTGGGGACATCGGATTGCTGGAGTAGTTCATACACTTGTTCCAGGCGAATTACAAAGACAGTGTTTAATCTTGCCTGCGGAGATCGTCAGTGTAGTTCCATATAGGTGTTGCAATCGACCAACGCACGCTAAACGGCACGAAGGTTCTGTCCAGTTTGCAGGTCCACACGTCAATCTCTTTGGCACCGAGACTTGCGCCGAACAACTTCGTGCGCTACCACGTTGCAACGCATCCTCAACTCCCAGAGTCAGATCATCAATTGACCTGTTTCAAATGGTGTTAACGAGACTGGATGGCAATGGGATGAGATGCGAGGCGTACGGTGCAATCATTCCGAAGTGCTTCATTCATTCGATCTCTCACAACCCCTTTCGTAGCAAATGCCAATATCGAGCAGATATCTTAATCGCAGAGTAACTTCAGATCATCCTTGTTTCTCAAATACGCCTGTGGTAACGTTCTTTCGTTGGGTCTCAAACTGAAGAGAAGAGAAGAGAAACAGACCCGTAAGAGTGCAAGGATACTCCAGACCCCGGTAAGAATGTTCCTTACTATGTCGACCGGGGTTGGTTTGTTGACAGGGTCGGTATCTGTATCGCGATGTCAAGAGCCTCTGCTACATTACCTCGACGCCTATCCGATGAAGTTGATGCCTAGTCTTTGCTGGAAGATTGAGAATCAAAGTGAACACGAAGTTTCAGTGAGCTGGACTAAAGAAGGCATATTTTCGCAAGCTCACGTATATGTGCGCTGGTAACTAAAACTCAGATGCGAGTTAGAAGATTGTGGGTGAGCGCACAGGATTAGAATGGACAAGATACAGCCAACTCACACATTTTGCATAGCCAAAAAGTTATGACAATGATAGACATGTCTGCGGTCGACAACTTTCGACACAGTTCGGTATCCTTAGTCAAGTGCTATCCACATCAGAATATTCTGGCGTGGCAGGCTTGAAGTGCAGGAGAAAAAAGAGAAGAAAAAAAGAAGGGTTCAATAACGTATGAAATAAGTGCAAGATTCTTACGTTTTGGATTGGTCCAGGAACAGACAAACGCGTCATCTTCAGCCTCCTTGACTGCTTCCCTCGTGAGATTCGTTTGGTTTTATTCAGGGTTTCAATCGCCATTTCTCGCGTTTTTAACAACAGAGGAGCCATCTGTCAAGTAACCGTCGTTATATTCTACGGAGTCGCCTGTTGGTTTTAAATACGGTGGCATCAATATGGATTCGAGGTGATCGAAAAGAGTCGCACTCAGCCCAAAGTTTTCGCGTTGTCTGGAGGTCAGGATTTCACAAATAGCTGATCGAGGAGGTGGACACATCGGCACTGATGCGAATATGAACTCGCCAAACGAAGAGAGTGAAGAGGGACAGGGATAACGGACAAAAAATGTACACACGTTGTACTATGAGTTTCTTCCAATGTGATGCCCGGAATGCAACCGACTGAAAACTGAGGAAGACCTGTTTGACCGTCTGGGCAACTCAGAATTTCTGAGAACGTGGGAAACTTCCTCAAAGCTGAAACGCTGACACTCCGGATACTATCCTTTCTTCAAGCTGTCTTTGGTAATTGATCTGGAAATAGGTTGGCCCAGGAGGCCTGGAGGCCCCACCATTGCAGCCAGCACCCTACACCGATGTGCACCTATTGGGCCGGTTTCCTGTCATATCACCGAACCCTTGACCCATCCTGCGGATCGTTATCGTGCTTCTCCCGGTAAGCGTTAAACTTCGTCCGTATCTCTCGATCTCATTACTGACTTCCTCTCAATGGGCCCGCTGTAGAACGCAATATGGATCATGACTTTATGAGGAATATAGGATGTGAAGGCAGTAAGTTGACCGCATTCATGCCAACGGGTGAATGCATTAATGAGACACCGTGTCGTCTGTGTAGTACGAATGTGGCTACATCAAGGTGCCGCCATCCTCTCCATTCTATCTTTTTCTGTCATTTGTGGCTAAGCAGGCGATTGAACTTCCCGTGTGAGCCGGAGGTCTGCTCGCCTTGTGATCCGATATCGCCGTGGGGATGAACACTACTTAAGGTTTGTGTGATTCTGGCAGCACGTTGAAATCTCACTTACGCTTTCATTCTCTGTTCTGGTCATTCCAGCCATTGTGTTATTTCCTCCAGTCACTTATCCCGATTGTCAGTTTTTCCTCTCGCTTTTTGTAATCTTGTTCAATCCATTCACAAAAGATAAGGTGAGTGATACTCACAAAGGTAGATAATATTGTGCTGACGCTTCCTGAAGCCTGAGACCTGGCCAGATATCTTAAGCTGACCGACAATGTCAATCGAACAACGAGCCCCCAATACAACTGCAAACATCCGTGGCAATATCAATGACGTTCATGGAGACCAATTTAACATCAACGTGTTTCCAAACAGAAATGGTGTCCTTCTCATCTTCATTGTCTAATCTAACGCTGACCATCTCACAACAGCGGCTCGTTTGCGGAGAAACACGCTGGAAGAAACAGTTCAGAGCATTCAAGAGATCGCTAATTTGGTCCGTGTCGATACAGCAAAGAAAATCCTAGTGGACGTTGCCAAAATGCTGTCGCTCTGGCAGGTCTGTCTTACTTCCTATCTCCTTTCCGGAATCTGATTCTTGCCGCAGGAACACGTACAAAATGAGGACAACCTAAGCGCTCTCACTAAGAGTTGTGAGGATATCTGCTCAACGTTGGCACTCGCCACAAAAGGAGCTTCAATGGATCGGATGAACAATGCCCATCGGGATGCATTAGATGCACTCAAGTCGTATGTGTCATGTCTTCCTGCTGTTGCTGGCCGACCTAATTCTCGTCAATGGCGCAGGTCTATCGATGATATGCACTCAAGAGTCACGAATGCACTGCAGCATGGTCGCACGGGGAGATTGCACAATGCAAACCTCGATGAGAGAGAGATTAGCACATGGTGCGCCGAATTGGATAGGATATTTGCATCATTTAGTGTATGTTGATGGTTTACGACATGCGCTTGAAATTACCGCTGACAATCTTAACAGTCGAGATTGAACGTTTCCTCTCCCACTCCCCTTGAACAAATAAATGGGCTGCTGCAACAACGCGATGTCCCCAAGTCAGATTGATCTACTGTGCCCGCTGATCACACACTGAAAAATAGCTCAGTTTATTCCCAGACCCTCCCCCGCCCCCTCCGCCAGTGTTCTTTGGCCGCGATGAACTTCTTCGAAAGGTCAAGGCCTCACTCCTTGACGGCGCGAGTGTTACTTTGATTGGTCCAGGTGGGATTGGAAAGAGTACAATAGCAATGGCGACCTTAAACGAAGAAGACGTTATCCGGCGCTATAAGCGCCGGTTCTTTGTGACGTATGAAGCCATGAACCAGGAGACAATAACCTTTGCCTTGTTTGTGGACCGCATAGCGAACGTTCTGGGATTCCAGATGTCGGGTGCGCAGGTTGAGCAACAGATCAAGCCCAACCGTGGATCTTCTCCTGCACTCCTCGTCCTCGAGCGCCAGATCAAGACCAACCTTGGATCGTCTCCCGTGCTTCTCGTCCTCGATAGTGCAGAGACCTTCGAGGACGCAGTAGATCTGGACGAAGCCGCGCAGATATCTGATTTCATTGCCCATATTGCCAACACTCACGGGGTCGCAGTCCTCCTGACCTCTCGAACGAGTTCTAATGCACGGGGAGTTTCGTGGACCCAGTTTCACGTGTCTCCACTCGCGAAACAACCCGCGAGGCAATCTTTCAGAGAGATATACAACGGGGAAATCAGGGACAATGAAATCGATGGACTGCTTGCCACAGTTGACTTTCACCCACTCGCCATCTCTATTCTTGCACATACCGCAAAAGAGAATAGATGGCCTGCAAAAGTACTGTTAGACAGGTGGAATTCGCACCGCATCGAGTTATTGCGGATGGGATGGGGCAAGGGCAATCTCGAATTCACAATCAAGTTATCCTTAGAATCCTCATCTGTCAAGGAACTCGGTGGCGATGCTGTGTGTGTCCTTTGGATTATTGCATTCTTCCCGCAAGGGATCAATCAAGACCACCTCACTCACCTATTCTCATCAACCCCCCGAATAACATATATCGTGGATACGCTGTGCAAGGCATCATTGATCTATCCCCTCGGTTCATTCCTGACAATGCTCGCACCAATTCGAATATTCCTCCTCGATGTGTTCCGAGCTTCTGGCCAACTTCTCGGAGATGCTCGCCTCTTCTATTACAGCTCTTTGCGATCCATCACTGAGAACAAGGATTTTCACGCCAACCTCGTCATCTCGGATCACCTCAATATCGAATACCTGATTAAATCTGACATCGAAAACCCTCCCTTTGATACTGCAGCCATCAACTCTGCTTGTCGTGGGTTTCTCCGCGGTCTCAAATGGCACAAACCGCGACCTACGACGCTCAGTCTTGTCCTTTCCTCTCTTCCCGAAAAATCAACTGCAGAAAAGGAGTCGAAAGCATACTGCTTGAGTTATCTCGGAGAGCTTTATTTCGAAGTTTCGAATTTCATCTCAGCAAGAAAGGTCTCTCTAGATGCGAGTACACTGTTCGTTTCCGTCGGGAACTACAGTGATGCAGCCCTCCGTGCATCCGATGCTGCATTGTCGTACAATACTCGTGGATATTTCTCACAGGCCCAACGGCTAATTCAGGACTTTATCCGTTCCCCTTGCTGGCAGCGCATTGACAAGGGAAGTGCAAGCAAGGTCGAGATTTACTTCATCCTTGACTGGTCAATGATGCACACAACATCCGAGAGCGCAGACCAACTTTTTTTGCGTTCGATGGACAGTAGTTCGCGTGGTCTGAAATCACGTTTACACCACTGGCAAGCACGGATGTACCACGGGTACAACACACCAGCAGAAGTCCTGGAGCGCCTCGAACCTCTTCGAGCTGATTGCATGTCGTCCAAGCCATGGG
>JBBPLQ010000299.1:0-28846 GCA_038089855.1 Royoungia palumana
TTGGCAATGTCACCAAATCCACGAATGAAACGTCGATAGAAATTTGTAAATCCTAAAAAGGATTGCAAATCTCGTTTGCAGTTGGGGGTTGGCCACTGCGTAACGCCCTGAACCTTTACCGGATCCATATGGACTCCCCCTTCGGAGACAACGAGGCCGAGGTATTCGACTTGGGTCTTTTCGAACTCGCATTTTTCAGGTTTGAGGAAAAGACGATGGGTTCGGAGGAGTTGGAGGACTCGTGTGGTGATGCGGCAGTGTTCTTCAAGTGTTTTGGTAAAGATAAGGATGTCGTCAATGTAGACTAGGACATTTCCCTCCAAGATAAGGTCACGGAAGATATCATTCATCATGTTCTGGAACGTGGACGGCGAGTTAGTCATGTCGAAAAACATAACAGTTGGCTCAAATAGACCCTGATTGGTGCGGAATGCCGCCTTCCACTCGTCGCCCTCTTTTATACGCACATTATTATAACCCCAGCGCACATCAAGTTTCGTGAAGTACTTGGCCCCTTTCAATTTGTTAAACAATTCAGAGATCAGCGGAAGAGAATGTAGAATTAGAATCATTCGCTACGTACGCTACCGCTTACTTAAGCATTTACCTTATCATGTAGTTCCCGTACTTCGCTTCTTTGTCCGTTATCACGAACAACATCTGCCACGTCGTCCCGCCTCACCCACAAGTTGTGTCGCCGGCATACGAAACTTCAACAGAGGATAACGATTTTTGATGGTAATATCATTCAGTTTCCGGTAGTCTTGAATAGGACGAAGTCGGCCATCTTTCTTTTTGATGAAAAAGAAGGCAGAAGTGAACGGGGACTTGGAAGGGCGAATCCGACCGGAGCGAAGATTCTCTTCCAGGAATAAGTGGAGTTCTTTCTGCTCTTCGGGGCTGAGGTTATATACCTTACAATCAACAACATGGTTCCTAGGAGTAAGATCTATGGCATGATCCCAGGGGCGTCGTTCTGGAAGTTCGTCAAATGATTCCTTAGTGAAGACATCACGAAATTGGTGATACTGTGAGGGGACAATGTCTTCAAAAGATCTTTTGACGGCGGATTTCATCGCTTCTGCAGCTAACTGTTGACTTGCAGTAGCATGAGTGCGCACATGTTGTCCTCCGAGCGACCGATATCCGAACATGTTAAAAGCAAAAACACGGTCCCCCTCTTCGACGACACCTTTTGGAAAGTCCTTGGGCTTGTATTGCTAGTGTCACGGAAGAACAAAAGGTCCTCGGAACGTGTCTCTTTATGAGCGAAGGAGTCGCTTCGACCTGGGCCGGGGCCTACACAAAGGCTCAACTTGCCAAGTCGCCCAATGACCCGTCTCGCTGCAACTGGCGGGATTTCGTTGCTGTGCTGAAGGAGGCTTATGCTCCCCTTAGCAAGACCACTGACGCGCAGGCACGTCTCCGCCAGTTCAAGCAGGGGCCTATGCCCACGGACCAGTACCTTATCCTGTTCTCGCAAATCTTAAGCGACGCGGGCTATGCCACCGTTGCTGCAGATACTCCTGAAGCAGATCATCTAATCGACGTTCTGAAGACCAATATGAACCCCGTTATCGTGCACGCTACAGAAGATAGTTTCCGTATGGCGAAAACCCGAGATTTGACCGCCTTCACGGCAGCATTGAAAGAGACTGGAAAGGCCCAAGAGAGCCGTTTTGGAGGAAAGGTTCCCCCCATAGCCAGTGCTTGTTCTTACCCTGCCACCGCATTCTCCCGCTCTGTACCTCCTGTCTCCCAGACTACTCGCGTCGCCGTTCCAAGCACCCCTATTGTTAACGTTGGGGACCGACGGGACGCAACAGGAATTACCTTTGGTGGTCAAGGGCAGCCCATGGATGTCAGTAGGAGTCGAGAGCGAGTGGTTTGCTATAATTGTGGAAGAATAGGTCATTTCTCACGAGAATGCGACCAACCACGTACCAGTCGAACCCAACAGATTAGGCAAGTGACCTCTGAGCCCAAAGAAGAGGGGACAAGAGATCTCGAAGGATTTTTGAAAAGGTCGGGAGATAGCGCGCCCTCGCCGACCGAAGGATTGGCCTCGAAATCAGCTGTAAAAGTGTCCCCTGAGTCTGTTCCCTGTACGATAGCTCCCCCCAAAAGCTTGAATGCAGTTGCTTCTCGTTTTCCGCCAATCCAAGCGCCCCCTTTGAACAAACAATCTGAGAACTAAGTAATACAACGGGTCCGGCGGGAGGGCTTTACCTAGAACGGAGAAGCTCGAAACTGGGGAAAAAGAAGGGATAGAACGAAACGACGCTATGATATACGAAGGATGACAAAGATGAGACTTAGGGGTTTCAAAACGCACGGACCCGATCTTAAAATGCGTGACAGCTTCCGAGAGTTGAGGGTTCGTGTAAAGCTTTCGATTTCAAGTCAGGAAGGTTCCTTGATACTCAGAGGCTAAGATCTCAGGAAACAGCTGACGTTGCACCATGCAACGTATCGACTCGAGGATGATTCGGAGATTCGATATAGTAGGACTTCAAGTTGGTTCGTAAAGCCCTGATTTTCGGGAGGCGCTTGTTGATCATTGGAAATCGATGGCACCGAGACCCATCGTGACATCGACATACTACAGTCTACAGCACGTTGGAAAATGAGGCTCGGGATTCTGAAAGTTGTGGGCTAGATTTCGAGTTGTTCCCACCGTGACAATCATTGACATGCAGAACCGGATCACGACGAGTTTATACTTCTTCGATTGTGCATACTAGTAAGTATGTTTGTCGCTGGCTCTTCATCGATCATCACACACTCTTTTTGAATCTATATCATTTTCCGACCTGTGGTACCTTTCCTTTGTCTACCTCGAAGTGATACGACTCGGAACAGCTTTGTTTAGGAAAAACAGATCAGATACAACATTCTCCAATGTCTGGAGGAAACTTGACACGCGGCACCTGCTTCTTCCTGCTCTATGTTCTAGTATATTTTCGAATCCTCATACTTGGCGACCTGAAAGTATGGATGATGTGCACTGCGCAGGACAATCCGAATGTACGTATGGTTGGTTTGCAGATACATTATCACTGGCTATGTCCCCTGGCAGGCGTCGTTTGCGTATGTATGCAACGCGAAGTCAAGTTTGTGGTGGTCTGTTCCTGAGTCCCATTCCCTCATGGACAGTCCAAAGTCCTGAAAGTTGAGCCTGTGCGTTATTGAGCGGTTCATCTTTGCTAACTTTGCGCCTTTTCTATGTGCAGCCTGTCGCTCTGATTCCCATATCATTGTACTCGTGATCGATCTTATGGATCCGTCAAACAGGGCCACGCCTTTTCTCGACAACTCTGGTTCCAACATGCTCAATGACCATGATCAGGAAAGAGATTGTTTGTTGAAGCATATTTTCTGATTATTTTACTTTAGTGACTCCTAGTCTACTATCCGAGCCGACAAGGTGGGCCTCGGGAGCTCGGAAATACCTGTTCTGGCACAGCTTATAAGCATGCTTTCATGCGGTCACGACTGTCATATGTAAACTCGGCAATGATCATGTCGTGTGGTCACCCACTGCTCCTGATTGAACTGCCAGTCTGCCACCGCCATCATGATGCATGTAGCGTCGCTTGTACTGACAGGGCGCTGCTTTCCATTGTGTAAATTGACAATGCGGCGATAATTACGTTGATTCCCATCACCCGGACTCATTCATGTCGCGCTCACAGCGTGCGCACCTCCAACCCGGTTCCTGGGAGTATGGTCACTGACTAAGTGTTCTCGTAACGTGTGCACTGGCATTTGATAGTGTGTATCGGTTTAGAAGTAAGCTGTGGGTCTGGAGACGGATGAAATCGCTTCTCAATGAACGATCTTAGCCGATTCGAGTCGACACACGGCGGTTGGGATACACGCGCGGGTTCAAACACCACTATGTTGGCATCCTCGTCGGTGTGCAATGCCAATGATGTTCTGGTTAGTAAGTCTTAGTTGTACCTGACATACGATGTGCTCGAGACCACTACTCTTACCCGGTGGTACTTACCCAATCGAGTGACAAGCAACACCACCCGATCGTTCCGCCCCGAAGCGAATCGGGTTCGGATCATTCCGCCACCGTATTAATATGTGAGCGTATCTCCAAGTCAGAGAGCCTCGACGGCCGTACTACTTGCATCGTAAAGAAATGGTGGCGGTCGCTCTCCTACCTGCAGAGATTCTCCACAACATCCTGTGCTTCCTAACGCCTCGCAATATCCTTCAAATGCGTAGGGTAAGCAGGATTTTAAGAGTATTGACTTATTCTAGGTCCCACGGCTTGCTCACACCCACGATTTCATCTAGGTTTCAAAACGGTTTTGTAACATCACTTATACCCCTGCATTGTGGCGGACATTATATATCAATGCACAATTACCTCGTCCTCCCGGACCATTTCATTCTCAATCCGTCCACTTTCTTGAGCGGACATTGATCAAATCCGAACGTTTGGCCCGGTCATGGACGGCACATCCCATGCGATATGTGTCGAGTTCAGAGGTTCGACTGCGCGGATCGCCGACGTCTCTCCGAATAATCAATAACAAGTGGCTTATTGGTTGCGAGTCATCCAGGAGGTTTGTTGTGCACGACCTTGATATGCCAGTGGAAGCAGAGACAGTCTCCCAAAATGTCCTTTTGGAACATGACGAGCAGATTGTTGGTTGGGACATATGCTCTGTGACAACGTCTCAAGGACCGGTCGTGTTTATCGCGTTCAGTGATGCCAGCTATGAAGGGGCGCTTGTTTCGAGACTATGGCACGTATTCTCTCTTACCAACCATGTGCAGCATCACCATACTCATGGTATCACCTACTTGGAAACACAGGAGACTCTTGGAAGTTCGCGTGAATAGGGACACTGGCAATTTGTTCCACTCGCATTCCTTGATTATTCCTACAAAATCTCTTGACCAACAAGTGATCGTGGATGGCGGTCGCGGGCCATTTTTATATATCAGAACTCAACATATTATTTTCCATGCGGAAAAGCAACGGTTCTACGAGTTCCCTTTGCTTTCCTTGGTGCGTATTGAAAGTATTGGCAGGCTTCATAATCTCATGCAGCGATAGGATAAGTTTCCGCGAGGTTCGAAAGCCCTGACGCTCGCAGAGAATGTGTTCACCAAAACCCATGTTATCACACTTCTTCGTTTATTCCATGACACTGGACCAAACCAATTGTCCACTCTTCTTCGGGCATTCACCCTACCTCCTGATACCGAATCCAACGTCCTCCGTCTCTCTCACGAGGGAATCATGGATGGTTTCCTCCAAGTTGTGGACGTCATCCGAAATTCACTCATCGACCCCGTTAACGGAGCGACAAGCATCAGGCTTCTAGATCAATCATTTGAGGGGGGGAACGCGTGCTTCTCTTGCATAGACCTGACGCTGCCCAGGCCTACACCCCGCGACTTGGACTTGAACACCGTCTTACCCATGACAATCTATAGTCGCGAGATTATTAGGTCCAGAGAAGTACTTTGTGGGTCTCGAAACGACTGGACGCGCCACATCGAATTTTCGGACGATGGATTTGTGAGGGGACTCTGGCAGTTCCACGTGAACGCAATAGACGCTTTGATGTACGGCGTCCAGGCCAGTGACATCCCCACCATGCGGTTCACAATCGATGCATCAGAAGATAAATGCACGGCTGTTCTCGGAAAGGTACTGCCAACTAACTGGGGTGATGACTTGGCGTTTGACGGGATGCTTTATTGCTCGCATGGATGGATGGATGGGACGAGAGGCAGGATGTGTTATGAAAAGAATGGGTATGGTGATACTGTCGCAGTCCTGATGGACTTTACTTAGCTGTGTCCTCGAGTTGCACCATGTACCACACAATCTGAATCGCTATACCTGTGTCCTCTTTGTGGTCGACCGAGGCAGATATTGCCACTCCAGCTCTAGGGTCGTACTCGTGCAACTACATCATCTGAGGATTCATCTCATGGAGGAGCCTGCAATAAACTACGGGGCCTAGTGTGTCATACGAATATGACGAACAACCAGTCGTTTAACCGTCCATCAGAATGATTATGCTCGTTGGACTTCAGCTTATCGTGACTCTAAGCATTCGACTGAACGTGATGATCAACCTCACTGACACAACCTGGTCACCAATGTTGTTCGACAAGGTTGGATCAAGAGCCGTTAATCCACAAAATTTGCATACTTGATCTGACACCCCTCAATCGCCTGAATTTATAACGGAATTCACATAACTAGACACAATGTTCGTGGAACATGGGTGTCCCATGTACCTGTTGTCGACTCAGGAGATGAGACTATACAGAGATTTGAACCTATTCAGTCGATCGTAACCGTCAAGAGCGTCACGCTACCATCCTGCGCAATGCCTTTGGCGAATGATCAGGGAGAAACAAAGAGAACACAGTGCGCGGTGAACATACCGTGATTGACGTCAGTTGAACCCGGGGCAAGTAAATCGGTATTTTCTGGAGATGGTTGTGTAGGAGACACCACCATAGCTTTTCTGGCTGAGCGCACCCACGATCAAATCATCCCTGGACAGTACATCAATGATTTGCACGCCACCAGCCCTCGGTCCGATGGCTAATAAAAATGGCTCACCTTCCAGCGTCATAGGTAAAAGATCGTGCTGGCCATTCTCGACTTGCTGAGTTATTTGAAGCAACCACACATTCAAGCTGAAAGTTCGCAATATCGGGCATCAGGTTAATCGTAGCGCGCTACCAGTACTTACAATATTTGCCTTGCATCATACTATTGGATACACATGTTGCATGTAAGTAACCTGTAAATTCGGATGGCGACTCCGAGTCACGTGGTAGCTTGAGCACATTTTGTGTTACGAAAGAGGAAGAGTTTCATCACTGGCACCAGCCAATCGGAGCTCACAAAAGAAGAGTGAATGACGTGACAGACAGAACTTTCAACAAACACGTCCCGAGTTGGGTAACAAATGTGCAGTGATTCGACGTCGTCCTCCAAAGAAATGGCTGTACTAACTATGCGTTGCACCACGTTTCAAAGCTGAAAATGCACTCTCGAGTCCAAACTCGGTCCCTCGATCAAGTCTTGAAAATTTACAATGTCACCGTTTTGTCATCGGATATACGTCAACACGACTCATCACGGTAAAAATCACCTTGTCCTCTTGCCGCCGCGTAAGCACAGGCTCCTCCGTGTCTTACGCGGTTTACGAGGTCTTTTACAACACAACGCAACCGAACGCAAAATGACCTAACATAATTTTTCAGGGAGGCTTTGCTCTCCAGGTATAAAGAGAGGACGAGAACAACCGTGGTTCACCAGGTTGAATCACTTAGTCCTCTCTCATCCGCCCTTCTTTGGTAGCTCACTACTTTCAATCTATTCACGATGTTCTCTCGCGTCTTTGCTCTTCTTCCTTTTGCTCTCGCTGTCTCCGCCTTCCAGTGCAACACTGGTGGCGCTTACTGCTGCGAAAGCGCACAAACTGTTCGTACGCCCGTTGTTGTGTTTGCACCCTAATTGGTTGATGTACCACATTTTTCGTCACTTCAGGTCCAGCAGGCGCATGACACGCTCGTCAAGTACAACCTCGTCGATGCTGCCGCTCAAGTCGGTGGTCTCGTTGGTCTTACGTGTGACCCAATCACCGTCATCGGTACTGGCCATGCTTGCCAGGCTGCCCAACAGCCTGTCTGCTGTCAAGACAACCGATACGTACGTATATCTTGATTACAATTCGATATTATAACAGTTACCCATGATGAATTCTTTCGTTCAGAATGGTGCTGTCACCCTTGGTTGTTCCACCGTTGACGCGAGTGTTTGAGCGATGAGTGGATAGATGGGGTTGGGTGGTTGGGTTTGGAGTGATTTTTGCCCTCTAGAGGATTCCGTCATTCTAGAAACCATGCATACTAGTCTCGGGTTAATTTGGTATAACCATATTCCGGATGTCGTGATGATGTTGGGAGTGTGACATTAATATCGACCGACATTCTTGAATATCTGTCGCCGGAAAAGTGGTACGCCATGGGTCGGACACCTCCAAGTATAGTATCCATCGGGTAATTCTATTCGCTTGGTCCTGGGTCAGCCAATCAACACTCAAGAACCTTGCAAAAGCCGTCTTCGAAACATTACGTTTTCAAGCTGTTCGACAGATGCCGATGCTTTAATAATGACTTCGATGAAAGAATGGAAGTGTTGGTGACGATGCAACCCTGACGTACAGTGATCCGCACAGAGCTGCCACCGCGAACCGTGGTCGTGGACTCACCGCGCGGTGAGGCTCAGATGGACATGCCACGAATACTTTGCGATATGATCTGTAAGCAACACTATCGCATGGGTGGAGATCAAACGAACTCAACCTGCTTGGATGAGGAGAGCAACCCCAACGTTGCAATACAGTACAGTACCGTGTGCCTGGACGTGTCTTGACGAAAAGCACCTGGAAAAATACTGGACGAGAAGGACAAGTGCTCATGATCGTAAGTTCTGAAAACATGTGAAATAACCGAATACAAAACCACAGGTCTTACTGAAAAACGTGCTACCTGACGGCCACATGCGCTACTTTGCGACGGTGTATATATTCCGAACCAGTATCTCGCAGTGGGCATTCTGAATAATTGACGCACTTACAAAACAATTGCTGGAGGTACAGCTCACAGCATAAACGCACGTGCACTAACGTGCCTTTTAATCATTGCTGTTCTAATCAATCTTTGAATGAACTGATGACCAGGTCGAGAGGAGCTGTGACGAGAATGAGGACGCAATTACGTACGGAGGCCATGAATCCCGTTGTAAGTTCTATTAGGCAATATACTGATGAGGTGGATCAGGACCAGTACGACGCTAGATGAATGGCAACTTGATTTCGGTCACAGGACAGGGAAACTATATTTGCGACGGTCACACCTAGCGGATTTTGACTTAGAAGACCCGCCGGCCCATGCTGACAGCTCAAAGTTCCTATCCCTTCGGTACAATAAGTATAGTGTAGAAAATGACAACCATTCTTACAATGCACGTCAGTGGCCTCCTTGTCCATCCTCCCGATTTACCCCGATCATCAGGGGTCGTCATCACCGCCCATTAACATCATCTGTCTCTCTCCCTGCTCGCTCAAACGAAAACACCCAGATGCCGACGCCAGGTCCGTCAGTACGAGGTACGTACTCTGCTGATCGTTTTCCCCGAGTGGGATATGTCTGTCTACCCTGAAATCATGCCACACCCACACGAGGCGCGACGCAATGATGCTCGCCAACGACAGTCCCAAGGTGCGATCGTACCACAGAAAGGCAACCAGCAAGGCAAAGAAGATCATGACGTGCTGTTGACCGCATTCGGCCCAATGCGCAAAACGCCGTAGACCTTTTGGGGATGGAAGGTATCCTGTTCGGAACGCGACGAGCTCGACGTGGTTCGGGAACAAGAGCAGGGCACCCCCAACTGCGACACACCAGGGCACGAAAAACAAGATGCGCAGCACCTGGAATGGGGTCACATTGAACGCCGAAGCACCTTCTCCTTTCGTCCGCAAGACAACCGTTGGTGGCGGAGAAGACGGGGGAGAACTATTCCGAGAAATTGAAAAGCTGGGCATGCGATGCGTGCTTCCTCGCTTTCTGGACGTGCCTGGGACAAAGCTAGATGTAGGACCCGAGATCGTCCCAAACTTGCGAGCAATCGTCTGTGTTTCATACTGTCGGGTCACATGACAGGTGAACCAGGAACATGGCGAGCCTCCAGGAATGATGTCTCACCAGCGGTGTGCTCACGTCTGACAGGGAAAATCGTCGGTTTGGTAGGCTGTAGAAACCCTGAGTGCCGAACTTGTGTCAGGAAAATGGGAAATCGTCGGAATATCACTGCGGAGCCACGTGCCTCGTCGGGCTGTGATTTGACAGACATCCGCTTTCCAAATCGTTCTCTCAATGGACTCGATATCAAAATAGGGGAAATATCGTCCGGCCTCTGGTTATTCATTCCCACACGCACTGCGTCAAAAAGGACAGCCGTATAGTGCGATCGCAAGACTCGCCTTTCTTTTGAACACGACCAGCGCATGGGCAACCTTTTTTACTTTCTTCATCGCCAGCGAGAGGCTGCGCTGTTTTGTGACGATGGAGAGCTTTTCTCGGGGCTTGTTACACTTGGTTTCGTCGGCCAGGACGTTTTGAAGTGAGGGGCCTATGCTCAGTTGGAACGTCTGCGCATCGTCTTCGGGTGTCGTCGTGCCGGACGACGATGCATATCCCACCGAGTCAACATCTGCATCCGATGACGAGACCGTACTTTTGGAATTATTGTGTCGCTCCTGTGAACCGAATCAACAAGGGTGACAAGGGTGAAACTAGCTGCGGTTGAACGTTGAACTCTTACAAGGATGCGTAAGGGGGAAGATGGACTGATACTCAGCGGCATTTTCCAAGAAAGGATCCAGAGGGCAGAGACAAGAGGTAGTCAAATGAAGAGGAGTTGCTAAAATACATGTCAGTCAGTTGCCTGCAGTTGGGCGATGCACGTCGGAATCAAAATTGGGTTAAGCTTCAGACCAAGTATGTCATGCTCGATGACGGGTTTTCAAATTTGGTCCAGAATGCCATTTGGTAAAGGGAGTAAAGGCTACTCGATGTAATTTATGTGCGATGCTTCGTTGAACCCACGCAGCGTCATAGGGATAGCCAACGCCGATAGAGGGCTTCGGCTAGGGGAATTGCCCCAGTCGTAACATAAATAAGGGAGAGATTATATGCCGCCTCCCGAGCCACGGAAACCTCCTAGAGTAAATTATGACTTAGATGGCTACATCAGGGAGGATGCCGTCTCACTCACGTCATTCTCTCGGCCCTCGACAAGTTGCAGCACTTTTTCATAGTGAGTGACCGCAAGAGTATGCAACCCTGAAGTGCCATCCATCGTAGGCAAAGTCCGGAAAATGAACAACATCTAGCATGACAGGACACTCACCTAGCTGCTGGAACGCCCTTCCAAAATTAAACTCGATCTCGGGCAATACGTGTTCTCCAACTCGCCTCCGCGCGGCTCGGTACTGTGACAAACATGCCATGCCCTTCACAGAGCTCTTAGTCTAGTGTGCACAAGATATATATCCATAACTAATCATACCTGAGCGATAAGATGATTGCGATTATCTGCTTGACGTTGCATAGCACGACCCACAGAAGCAAGGCCGAGACATAGGCATATCATCGGATCTTCTCGACAATAGTCATAACCATGCAATAGGTAGACTGACGGGCTCGATTGTGAGTGTCTTGTCGCGCATTAAACATTGTTACAGGATGACTCACATATCGCGCTTTGATAGCTCTTGGCCGCAAGACACAGCTGGCCGTATAGTGTGACCGGAATAGGATTGTTCTGCGTGGGCAACCAGAAGGGCTTCTTATCGCTTGTAGGAACGGAGTCCGGTGCGTCGGCAGCGTCTTCGACTTCATCCTCAGGTACTACATCAGCACCTTTGGTAGCTTCGTCGTCCCCAGCAGGTTTGGCGCTCCCTGAATGGTACCGCTGACTCGAACTGTTCCATTTCAGAAGTTCTGGCGTCTTCACAGCACAATCGTTCAGCCGGACTTCTCTAAGCATGTGTTTTTGCAACGTGGAGCTGATAAACGAATCCGCAGGCCGCAAACCACTGGAAAGGGATGACAAGAGTATCCGCATGGGTTCGTTGTTGAATTGATGGATATTGATCAATTTCCGACATTGTTCGACGACGACAGCGTAGTTTTCAACGGCGATTGCACAAGCTGTCATTAGGAGATGGAGGTGAGTATGAGAGGGGAGGTTGAATACTACATACAGATAATCGCAAGACGGATTATAACTTGCTTATCCTTGCTTCGGTAGCCGTTTGACATCAGGATATGGCGCAATATTTCATCGGCCAGTTCATATTCTCCCCGCTTTGTCAATTTGAATGCATACTACCCAGCGATATGAGCTTGATTGCTTTTTCAGGATGAAGATGGCGACCCCACCTGCATAAAGAGTCGCAACCAGTTTTCGAAGGAAATACCACGGAAATGGTCAACTTTTCCAGGTTGTTGATTATCATCCTTCGATTTGCGCAGATGCTTGTCTCGTTCTGCACGAATTAGTCATTTCAAACTGAAATAACAGAAAGCATCCTGAGACAAACCAACAAGTTCCAACCTTGATGCCATCCTTTCTTCATCTGTTTCATTCTGGAATTGTTGTCGGCGCCTAGGAAACATGCCACGGAACTCATTGTGCTACCAAGGAATTAGCCGACCAAGGTAATGGATTGTGGTACATACTCTGCTGGTCAAGAACAAATTTCGCGTCTCCCTGAACATCTCTATAAGTTTCTCTGCTTCCAACATCCACTCCCTGAGAATTTCGTCGCTACATTCAGCGCTCGAAATGCTTGGCCATAATTCCTCGATCCGCTTGTAACCAAGTAGAGCCTCCTTCTCGCGTTGTTCCTCAAGGGCCTTCAGTTCGACAAAGCTAAGCCTGCCAGTTTTAGTTGTGGTTCTTCCTTTTTGTCGGCTTTGAGATTTCTCGTCGAAAAGGGAGGCGTTTGACTGAGAATTCGGGAGTGCATTGGGAGGTGCTGTGCCTTCGGCTTGGCTGGGGCGACGCTTCCTTGCATCGATGACTAGGTGGTTACGGATCAATCACGTAGAAAGTAAGGCTTGTGTATACGTGCCTTGATACACCAGTTCAAGTGCCCTGCGGGGCTCGTCCATAATCTCATAAAGTTCTGCGAGTTTCATCTTGGCGTCGGTGTTTGATGGGTCGGCATCAATAACTTGGCATCCTGTCAGTGTATCGAGGTACATCGTAGTGAAGCATGGACTCACCCTGTTTGTATACGTCAGCTGCTTCACGTATATCGCCTTGCATTCGTCGGCAGGTGGCGACTTGCTGGAGAACATACAAGTTGCTTGTCTAGATAGATATGTAAATGAAAGAGTAATGAATGAGATGAGTACAACGCACCGCAGGGTCAGCACCAAGAGTCTCGTAGATTGGACCGGCATCAGAATACATCTCAAGTTCAAAATACGCATCCGCAATCTCTCCATATAGGACGGCGTAATCTAGCGGATCCTGCGATAAAACTATGTCGGCATGCATCTGGGTGTCACTGGTTTGAGTTCGGCTACACTTCCCCCCCAAGAAGGTTTGCAAACCTTGCCCTCATCAACATCGCCCAGTTTGATCCGAGCGACTGCGAGTCGGTGACGGGCATTTATATCCAGTGGATAGTATCCAGGTCGGACGTCACCTGAACGGTGCACCAACTCAGTGCTGTCTTTACCTGGTAAATCGTACTCTCGGTCGTCCTCACAGATATCCCAAAACTTTTGAGATGCTCTACCCTGGAGCCACCGAAATCCCCTTCGTATCGTATCTACTGCCCGTTCACATTGGTTCATTGTGTTGTAAAGGTCTGCGAGGACAAGCAGTTCGATGAAACCAAACCTAGGCCGCTCGATATGGTCGGCTATGGATGGGTCCAAGGCATGCCCAAGGGGATTCAAAGCTTGATTTTGTTCGAAAGCGTCTTGATAGAGTGAGGCACAAAGTGTGAAATCACCAAGTTCAATCAAAATCGGTCGAAGTTCGGTGAGGACTGCAATATCGTGTGGAAACCGCTTAAGAATTGCTAACAGGGAATGCCGGGCCTAGAGGAACTAATGAGTACCAGAGAGTATACATGACGACACTCTTACTGTTCGAAGGTCGTGCATCTCTCCAGCAAGACTAGCGCGATCCCAAAGTGCGTCGCCATTCTCAGGGTCAAGGCTGCATACTTTGGTGTAACAGTACAACGCCTGTTGGTTGAATCCAAGCTCCCTAAACGAAATTCTCAACGATCAGAATTGGTTTTTGAATTCAAATCACCTAGATTTTCGAGCAAGGCGCTCCCACTCCTCCGAATCACGTCTGAGATGAGCGGCCATTATGCGAAGCTGGAGAGCCTTCTGTGGTTCGTTCTTGTCTTCATAACACTGTGCGAGGACAGTCCAAGCAGGGATTGCGCGGGGCTCGATGCGGATAACTTCTTGCATGACTCGAATACCCTCGCTAAGGTCGTTGTCGATGTACGCTTGATTGCCCTCTCCTATAAGAGCTCGAACTTGATGTGACAGCACAGGTCCGACTCTGCGCTCGCGCTGCGTGACCTCTCGTTTGGCATGAACAGAGGGAAGTACATCGAACGAGTTTACCTTCTTTCCTCTTCTTTTTCCGACCCCAGAAGCGTCCCGTAAATCGTCACGGAATAGGGCATCCTGGTCTTCAAGACGGATATCCCACTCGCGCTGTAAGACTCCAGTAGTCGAAATGTCGTCAGCCGTTCGGATGTTTCGAACGAGGAGCCTATAAATGTCGAAATGCTGCGCAAGCCCATGACATTTAATAAACATACTCGAAGTCCGCATCCACGTCTTCATCCCCAAGTGCATAAGTCTGATCACCTAACCCTGATTCCTCACTCCTGGAGGCCTCAAACTCAGATTCATCCGAGTCGATATACTCCGAATCCGAGCTAATAGGGTCTGGCTCATCTCCATCTAGAAAGTTATTGGTTCTTTTCGAGTTGATTCAACACAGAGCTTGCTCACAAGTGAGGTGCATAGTCTCTGAGGCGTGGTTATTGCGTGCGCGAGAACAAACCGAAAGCAAGATTCAAGTCAAGCTCGAGACTCGAAGCTTTGGTTCGAGTGTAGTAGAGTTTATGTAAGCATAGTTTTTCTTATCTCATCTGTCATCCTGCCACTACAGAAAGCAGATCCTGAACAACGAGGTCCATAAACCAGCGGGTTTGACGACGACAATGTAACGCCCAATGTCGAGCCAAGTCTAGCGTGATGCCTTGAGATGACTGGACCGTCATACTCCACAATCAAGGACCGCCCCGGCCGTCTCGTAAAGTCTAAGAGGCGCAGGCGCCGTCAGCGTTTTCTAAGAACACCTAAGTGAGGGATATCTCCGTGATACCTCGCTAAGACTCGCTTGGCTGGATTCTGAGAGTTGTGATTGGAGAAGAGCTTGCGGAACCGAGCCGTCAAAGGGTAACACTACAAGCACTGCAGAGTCACATACCATTTGGATCGTCCGCAGCCAGAGTCTCAGAAGAGCACTTTAATCAGGTTTGAAATATGTCCCTCAAGGCCCTCTGCAGAAATATAGATATTCCACCAGGTTTATCGACATTCGGACGACTTTAGCCATGCCAGTGTGGTGCCGCCTGCCGATCCCCTTCCGGTGGTTTCCCGATCCGAGCCTATTTGCTATGAGGGTCCTTCCAATGGATTCGAGCCTTGACTCCCACGCCCGCCACTTGTGGAACAGACTAGTTCAATCCTTAGCAAATTATACCCTATGATGTTATTTGACTACTACTAAGTGCCGATCGACCCTCGAAGTTGGACCCTGACCAAGGCGCAGTTTTAGAAGCCACCTTTGTCATCTAGCAAGTATGGCAGTCATGGTGAGAGCGAGATAGTGCTTATTGGCTGTTCAGGTTACGTTTCTCCCAGGATCCACCTCATCCTCACGTAGTACCTGCTTGAACCCGGGTGAATAAGTTCATTTAAGTTGTAATGAGTTTACATCGCGCCTCCCATTAGTCATTCATCAAGACAATGCATACTTCCCGCGGAAACATCTCCTTATGTACCCCGGCAGAATATCCCAAGATCTCCCACTCACAGCTCCGAATCAATCTCGCTCCATGTCAGACTCGACTCAGAATTTTATCCAAAAAGTCACTCCCTGGGCTTCTAACGTACAAAGTTGGGTCTCAACAATTCCTTCGTTCTTCCAAAGTATGTTTACGCAAACCCAAAGTTCCTCCAACAATCGCGCACGTCATAGTGATAGTTGCTACAATATTTCGATTGCTATACCGCTGGTATTTATCTCGCTTCTGGTGGGACGATACCTGGGCTGCCTTGGCCTTACTGTGCAACATCTTATGCCTCGCCAGCATTTGGATGCAAATTACCCCAACATCCTGTGAGTTCTCTTACCATAAGACGTTTATGACTGAACAACCATTATGCTTTCAGTAAATACAGAACTCAAGATAAATCTCATAGGGGATTGGCTCCTCTCTTTGACTCTCACTGCCATTCTCTGGTAAGAACAGAGAAAAGGAAAAGGAGGATCGTAAACCAACTCCCCATATCTTCGTCAACAGGTTTGCCCGATTGAGTATTCTATGCTCTATAGTTCGGATCGCAAACCCGATACCCTTTTTGCGACGCATTGCCTACGGCGTCGGGATACTTTTCTTAGCTATGGGGACAGGGCTTTTAGCCCAGAAGATTCTCAATTGCACGAATAACCATTGTTGGTTCACGCATTCTGTTGCCGTCGCACAGCTCGTGAGTGAGTCCACCTCTTATATTCCGGAGCTGACGCTGAAACTTAATCAACATCAAGCGGATATCATTTCAGATTTCATCCTCATCGCCGCCCCGATACGGTTTCTGCGAGGTGTAAAGCTCTCACGGGACCGTCGCGTCCTCATTCTTTCAGCATTTTCTGCCTCGATTCTTATTACCTTCATCACAATTCTTCATTCAATCCTTCTGTTCGAGGCAACAACAAATACGACGCTTATCATTGGCCACGTCAAAGTAAGTGTCACCCGTTCACCGCGAGTGGAAACATAAACCCCATTGATTCTGCTCTGTAAGGCCGCGCTGGCTTTGTTCCTATGCAACGCCCTTGTTCTGGTCACGTTCATCTATCGCTTGTGTTCAAAGCGGGGTGTCACTGACCCCAATATCATACCCAATACCGGCGACGATGTAGAACTCACCAGCATAATCGAGCTCCCAAGCAAGTTCAGCATGCCCACATACCCATCTGGAATCCATAATAAAGGAGAAGTTGCCTCCATTGCCAAGCCCTGGACACAGAAAAAGTCGGACGGATCGGAACTCGAGCCCTCCCATGCGGGACGCAGTGTTTAAAGTCCCACCTTGTGTGATAATTGTATGTATGACGAGACACCAACGACAAACCCGAATATCTACATACAGATGCTGCCACTAGCGGCATCCGTTGAATGCCGGATTGTGTTTAAGTTTACGCCGCGCAAAAATCTGTACAGTATGTAGGATTGACAAAGTGAGACTTGCAACGTTGGGACTAGTGACTATTGCCAGTGGCCCTTTGAATGTCATAAGCGTCCGCCTCGTCACGGTGTCAGGTACACTATTGCCTCGACAACTGTCTGATAATCGATCATGGTCAAATTCTGCTGGGGCTCTCCGAATTCTAGCAGCCCACTTATGATTCTTGAACTTGATCGATGGCATCCTCAGGACTCGGACCAGGCATTACTAAATTTACTCAATCACTTGATCGGAGCCTCTAGCCAATTAGGTTCAGCATCGTGAAATCGTGAACTGATTTTCCGAGCGGTAACCTCCGTTCGCCTGGCGGGCCGGCCGCGTCAGGTACCTCCGAGTCAGATTGAATAAATGAAAGTGATAGACGCAGGCCACATTGGCTTGGTGCATAGTGCTAGTACAGACCCTTGAAGGGTTCCCCACCTTCCAGCAAGGCTTGCCTGATCCAGTAATCCTAGACATTGTGCGTACACATAGTATCGCTGCTCTCACTGGCAGGGCCAAAGGAGCCCTTGACAACATCCTCAGCAGTGTGGCGACTCGAACCGTTGCAAGTTGAAGAATACGATAACACTACCGGCAGACTTCATTCCAAATCTGTACTTGTCACTCGGAGTCGTCGCTGCGTATAGTATGCATACTAGTCAACGCACGGAAGATTGCCAGTGTCTTTTTCCTCCTCTCGTTCGAATTGTCTCACATTCCAGATGTACCCCATGAATCCCTTTTGGAGACGGAGCTTCAAACTCAGGCTGGACCAACGAGTACTTCAGAGCTAGGAGCTGTTTGTGGGAAACGACAGTCGACCCGCTCGCTCACTTGTCTTACCTGCCGTAACTTGATCGCTTGGAGAGCGGGCTACGGGAGAACATTGAGCTCCAAGGAGGAGGTTTCAGACCCATAGCTTCTCGGAAATGTCAGGATGGTTGACTCATTCGAGTCGGTCTTTTTTTCTGCCACCCTGCCATACAGCTTAGTGGCTGGTTGCCTTCATCAGCAGAACGGCTTGTAACGTTATCCATTGACAACTCTTTGAGAGCCTCCGCGGGGCGCAAGGAGACTCTGATTGGACCGCAACACCCTTGTACGAAACTATTCCTTTTTTGTGATATGCTATTCCCAAAGAAAAAAGTGATGTCGTTTGTTCTCTACTTTCTCGGAACACTGATGGCCTTGCGACGAGGCCGACGTCCTCACTTTCAAGGTTGACATAAAACTTACAGAGCCCCAATCCCCCGTCATTGTGCACTAGCTTGTTTTCACAATGTCAACCTGATGTAAGTTTTTATTTTAATCCGCGGTTCAACTGTTATCCTCATAACCCTGTCAGTGACCAACAGGGCAACTTTCAGGTTGTCCTTGCCACGCCACATCTGTTGTCAGGCATCGGTCAACGGTGGGAGTCCGATGGCCCTCCAGGCCCCATTTTCTCTCCGAATCCCACCCCGTCGTTCAAGCGCTCACATCCCTCTTCCTTCTGACGAGGTAGTGGATAGGTCCTGCGATCGCACAACGCAATGCCGTTAGTCCAAAGAAAATGCAGTGATCCCATAAAAACCTGCCAATGTACCCTCACATTCTCTTTATTTAAGTACCCCATTCTCCAATGCTTTGGAATAATACGCACACCATTTCCCAGTTCGCATCGTATCCGGTTCCCGCAGAGTACCATGGCGAATTATGGTTTTCATCTCCTGTAGTGCAAAGTAAGTTTCCACCTTTCCTTTGGTTCTTTGAACCCAAGTTCATAATTTTTGAGTCCCATCAACAATCGTACATGTCATGGCAATTATCTCTACGACATTTCGACTAGCTTATCGCTGGAACTTGTGCCGATTAGGATGGGATGACACGTGGGCCGCCTTGGCTCTCGTATTTGACATTCCGTGTCTTGCCAGCGTTTGGATGCACTCGAATGCGATCTTGCGTGGGTTTCCAGGGTCAATGGATTCATCTGACTGAAGAAAAACCATGTTTTCAGCAACTGCATTATCCAAGCTAGATATTGAGGCGAATTGGATCCTTGGGCTGGCAGGCATTCTCGTCCTCTGGTAAGCGCTGAGAGGAGAGACGGTCTAACGATTCCTACATTGATCACCCACAGGTTTGCCCGAATGAGCATTCTGAGCTCAGTCATTCGGATAGTCAATCCGATGCCGATGATCCAGCGCGTCGCGTATTGCATTGGTGGTCTATTCTTGTTCTTCGAGGCCTGCGTGCTAGCCCTGAAGATTGACACCTGTATCGAGAGTCTGTGCAGGCTCACGGAACTCGTGACGGTCACGCAACTTGTCTGTAAGTTCGTCACCTATGCAGCCCTTCTCGCTTCGAATCTCACTCAAAGTTGACGTGGGTCGTCAAAACACCGCTCTCAAAGCGGACGCCATTTCCGACATCGTCCTGGTCACCTTGCCGATATGGTTCCTGCGAGGAGTAAACCTTCCTCCCGATCAACGTATCCTCGTCCTTGCAGCGTTCTCCGCCTCCATTCTGATCACCTGTTTCACCATCCTTCATTCCGTCCTCCTGTTCGGACCACCAACGAATGTAGTGCTCATCATCGGCCATGTCAAGGTAGGGACATCGCTTTCCTTTTCCCTCGGGACTCGGTATGAATAGTCCCCATACTAGACTGCACTGGCTTTGTTTGTGTGCAACGCCCTCGTCCTCGCCGGTCTCGTCTATCGCTGGTGTCAAAAGCCCAAGGACGTCACCGAATCTAAGTCCACACCAAGCGCCGGCTCTGACGCGGTACTATTCACTAGCGTCGCCGACATTCCAAGCAAGTTCAGCGGGCCTACTTATCCCCCTAGCGTTCATTTTTCCGAAGGAAACAATGCAGTAAAGCTTGTAGTATAATGCTAGAAAACTCACTGATAAATGCCATTAATCTCGCGCGTGGGTCTGGGACCTACCTCCCGACAGTAGCTGGGGCCGTATTGCTTGTATTGTACTAAACTGCGTATTATTATGAAGGCCGCCGTATATTATGATACATCTTTCACGTCAGGTTGGCACACCATGACCTTCATGAGAGATGGCGCTGCTGGAATCGTTATGCAAACTAACCCACAAGACCACAATATTATTCTGGATGCAATTTCGCTCTTTTCTCGGATATACCAAATTACGATACATCGGTAGCTAAACAGTCGGAAGACGCTCCTTTAAAAGGCCATGCATTCTGCCGAGTAACTAGTTTGTTATATCTCTGCGGGATCCATTTTAACCCACAAACCACCCTATAAAATCGATCGTCCAATCGGAATGAAACTTCAGAGATGGAGAGGGATGACAATTTGTGAATCCATACCTTGGCGTACATGGTCAAATGGCTCCTGGGATGGAACCGTTCAATTGCCTGTCGTCCCTTCCCACGCGCCCATGCAGTAGGTGGGTGGCATGCAGGGTCGAGCGAGTCTGTGTCGAGTGTCACGGACGAGAAATGTTGCAACAAGCGGATCAACATGAATGACATCTCGTTGTATGCAAACTGCAAGAACACAAAAGGTGGTCACGAAGTCTACGATGAATCCCCAACCGACCGACATCATGGAGACAGCGTGAACGACGTACTTGTTGCCCGAGACAAATACGCGGACCTGCATTGAATGGAAGGAATATGAAGGGGTTGGGTGTCAGGTACTTGCGGAGACGATCGTCAAGGAATCGATCAGGGTCGAATTGCAAAGCATCGGGCCCCCATAGGTCTGTCCTTCTTTGCATTAAAAGGACAGAATAGCAAACCCTGGAGAAAAGTTGGTCACAACAGGTTATGGAGTTTGAGGTTTATAAACTCACGTAGTTCTGGCGGGGATATAAAACGGTTTCGAGTCTGGGTTCGAAGACTGCCAAATTGTTTCAGAGACGCTCTCACTGCAGAACATGGATGATGAGTTATCGGGTAATTTTACGACAGGCTTACCGAACGTTGAATGGTCTATAGTCAGGGATAACGTCAAGTGCCATGGACTGAAAATGAACTATTCGGAAACATACACAGGAGGGAAAAGTCTCAATGTTTCTATGACAAGTAAGCCAGCATATCCAAGTTAAAAGGTATCACAAATTTATACATACCATTCAAGACAGCACGAAGGTACTTCATCTCTCGAATATCATCGTATGACGGTCTGCGCGTGGGCCCAACTCTTTCTAGAATTTCTTCCCTCAGACGGCGGAGGACGTCTGGGTGCATGGCCATCAAATAGATAGCAGATGTCAATGTAGAGGCAGTCTACGGGGTATAAGATTCACCGGACGAAACAAAACAAGACATACGGACCGTGTCCCGGCCAGCTAATAAGATGTTCAATGTTTGATCCTTCAGAATCTTGATGTCTAGAAGGTCACATCAACGCGTGGCGACATTCGGCATTCAAGTACGATGAGTTGCGCGACTCGCACCTGTTGTTTGCCGTGTCAAATGGTCCAGTAGTGTTTCGCCCTCAGAATCCTTGTCTATATGCTGGATTCCTTCGGATTCTTTCTGTTTTGCGATTGCATCCTTCACGATCGGCTCGAGGAAAGCGTTTACGACCGTCATCGGCTCCAGCGTAGGGTCCTGTAGCAGTTCGAAAAGTGGCCAAACTCCTCCTATCATGTTTCGTTTAGACAAGGCATGCTGAGCAGCGGCAAATGCAGCGGCAAAACCCAGAGCCACGTCCGAATCTTTAGAAGTCACTTCGGACCCTGAGAAGTTGTGAGGGTACGGTAATCCGGCACCCAACGTTTCAACGCAATGCCCGAACAAGAATTCGGATGCAGAATCAAGGGTGAAGCGGGAAACGACATCCTGGTGTGCATAGATAGGAACGGTTGTCGAGAAAATACACGCTGATAATACGTACTTGGAAGTCGATTGCAAGACCGGCTCGGAAGCGCTCATTCATTAGAGCAATGGCAGTGTCCGCGTGGCGATCGAAGATGTCAAAATGGCTAATTCTATCGATGCTGAAGAACGGGCGAGCCATGGTACGATGGAGCCTGAGAAAAGATTGGCAAATGGGACTCGAACGAACAATGTTGCTTTGCTCACCTCCATGTTTCTCCTGCCTTTCTTGTCAGAAGAACCAAGTACAGTGTGAAGTGACTGGAAGCGCACCATCTGAATTAAAAACACCCGATCCCAATACGCTATCAGCCGTTTCCCTGAATTTATCGCCTGTGAAGGTGTGACAATCAAGATTACCCCAAGATTTAGAAGGCGGTGCTCAAAGGAAGCAGCACCTTTGACGTAGTTTTGGAAGTCGGTCGCCAAGATAGTCTGGGTAAAATGGAAGACGATGAATATCAGGTCATGTTCACTCTTTAAACTCGCACCTTGATGTCCTGGGGTTCGCTAGTGACAATGACGTCTTCCCAAAGAAATCTCATGTTGATAACAGGGCCATGGAGCTGCATTTGCTCCAATATCACGGTACCTGGGTGCAACCGGGCTTCATTAACGCTCGCTTCACATGATGTAATTAGTATGGGAGCCACCAATGTAGTCTGTCTCCTTCCTCCCCATCATGTTCAGTAGCACGTCCACATTCCCGGGTAAGTACCCGCGAATCCGAGGGATTAGCCTCGCTCCGAACGCCGCAGCCCCGCGATGTTGTAAAATTTCGACGGCGGCGTCGTACGCCATCACCACAGTCATGAACATTCCAACCAAGAGAAAGACTGATCCTCCCAGAGAGAGGGCTACCCCTCCAATGGCGAGGGCTCGGATCAAAAAGAGAAACAAGCCGAAGAAAGGCAGCAGGATAGATACCATAAAATGACATACATATCGCATGCCCGGAGTGAGCTCCATCGTAGAGCGCAAGTTAAATGAGATGGTGAAAAAAAAGTGACGACGGGGACTTAGTGAATGCCCCAGGCCCGTCTGTGTCCTGTGACGGTCGCTGCGTGGCTCAGCCGAGTCAACACACGTGTCAGCGACTGCGGTGTGATCGTGGCAACGACGATTTCCATTTACCCACGATCAACGCCGATTCAACGGTCATCGACCCACTGAGGAGACCGACAGGTATCAGCACCGGTGATCCACCGAGGAATTTCAACCTATGAATATACTGAGTCAATTATGGGAGCTCAACCGCTCACAGTTGGCTGGGACGGTCCTCGATCGAGAACTTTCTGACGACATGTCCAAAACCGTGCACTATCATGGTCATCAAGAATTACGGAACACGGTGTTCCGTTTCCTGATCCCCGAGAACAACTCCGAGGGTTCTGAAAAGTCTGCTCATGTGCAATTACTTCCCGAGGGCAAGATGGAAAGAATTCATCATCAGGTATGGAACGAATGACAAACAACCGCTTAAGGACAGAAATCTAGTGAAACAAATATACAAGTATAGTACGATACATAGAGGGGTGAATTAATCCCCAGACACGTCCAAAGTAACATTCGTAAGCATGGCATGACTATCGTGATAATCGCTTGTCATCCGTTGTTGTGCCTCTCGTTCCTACGTCCCTTCCACCTTGTTCAAGGCAGGCCACGCATGTTAATCTGGGTTGAACGGCGGTCATAGCGACCGTGCATAGGATCACGGAAGGCCTTGTTTGCCATTGCGAAGAGAAGCGAGGTGACAAACAAAGCGAAGACCACAATCCAGCTCAGCCAGGCAAACGCAAGCATTGCCGTAAGGGTTCGACACTCCCAGTAGAACCAGCACGAGGAGAGATTACCCCAGTAAACATCCACATCAGGAGGGTTGCTAGTATGCTAGATATGGAGAGGAGTCAGCAAACACGATGCGTAGAACGAATGGATCATTTACAGTGGCAATTGCAGCACCGACAAGCCAGAGGATAAAGAAGACAAAAAGGCCAATGATTTCCCCCGTAAAGGAGCTCAGGAAACGGTGTTCAAGTCTGCTGTGAATCGTGCGAGCACTATATTCCCAAGTAAGCAACTTGAAGTGGATATAGAAAAAAAAAATGTTGACTTACGCAAACACTGCCCATAAGACCGTAAGGCAACTTGTCACCAAAAGCTCGACGACCACTGGGTCTGATGAAAATTGTGTCGATCAGTGGCCTGGAGAAACTTGGCGAACTGCCTCGTACCATAGAACTGAATTCCATAGTTGGTTGGATCGTACGGCGGAATGTGGGTTGTATAATGTATCCTCACCGCACTCAGTGCTAATGTCACCATCGCGAAAAGGAACTACGGACCATGGTAAGCACTGACAGTAAACAAGCCGATGTAGGAGCATACCAGGATAATATACAACGCGTAGCGCATAGAGTGGATCATGGTTGTCACTAACTTGGGGGGGGTAATGGGATGAATTTGGCGATACCACCAAGATGAAGTGAGGTTATATATGGGATGACGGTCTACAACACGAGGCACTAATGCGCTGAGAAATGCATCGAATTTTGGAAGGTCACTTCGCCTCATTTCGGGAGAGATAACCAACACGCGCGTCACAGCTCCAAATCGTACCACACCAGTGTACATAAATCGAGTCATCGTTTTGCGTCCAGAAGCCCAGACCACGATCGCCAAGGACGTTCGCCTCCCGCCTGACTCCGGGAGGTGCGGCAAACAATCCAAAAGTGGCTAGATGCTGTGCTGCAACGCCGGGCTTATTTCTTCTTGGGGCCAGAATGACAGAATGGAAGCATGGAACTACGTCAAGGGCCTCGAGGCTTGCCTTGCTTGTAACGGGACTTCCACCTTAATAATACGAACAAAACATGATGTCAGTCGCGTGCACTGTGATGGGACTGACATCATGACATCCTTTGTGCGACAAGTTACTCCTCCGCGCGTGTCGCAGCTTTGGCGAATCCCTTGAAACCTGAGTTGGTCGGACGTGAGGCCTGAGGCCTGAGAGTCTAGAATGTGTCTATAATGTTGAGGAGCAGTTTCCGCGAAAAGCGGCTGGCGTAACGCATCGATGGCAGTGCATGCTCGAAAAGGAGTGGGCGCATATCCAACAAGTAGACTTATCTAGATAAGGGAGAACGGGACCCCACCTTAAGTGTAAGTATGATCAAAATGGTCCGCGATGAATAGCATCCAACGAACGAGTTCGGTTTTTGCGTGGTACATGGACTGATCCCAGGTGAGGACGCCTCCAACGCTTCGGGTGCCGAGAATAGACTGATGCTCGGGAAAGAGTGGAATCCTCGTGATATTCCACATATTTGACACCGCCTGCGCGAGCGTATATAGAGCCACTGTAAGCAGATCTGATTATACTTTTTGGCGATTGGCAAAGTGGTATCCAACTGAACTGACTTTTATAATCCAACACTATATTATACTTGTTCAATATACAACTCGGGTGCCATGTAAGAGGAATATAAGAGGAATATCACGCATTCGTGCTTCGAGTGATCAATCCATGATGTGATGCATGATCGTGGTGGCAATTTGATTACCAAAGCGTTTGGTGTTTTTCTTGCTTCGCACCCACGTCACTCAGCTTGCTCATGAACTTCCAATCAGCGCTACCGTGTTAATACTGTCTTTCTAGCCATTAACAGAATCCTGGAGTGCAGTGAGTTATCTTAATATACTTGTACGAGTCTCTGAAGCATAGTCGTCAGTAGTACAAGTGGTAAGGAGTCAACGAAATTCCCAGGTTCTCCTGGCTGACGATCCGGTCGCCCTGAAACTTGACATTCCCCACTCATATACTGTGCGTCAAGCAACTGCGCAGAACTTTCCGTCTAGTTGATCATTTTGCCCTGCAGCCACTAGACAATTTCCGAAGATGCCTTTGGTGTGGCAGCGACACCCTCGATACTTCATCTCCGTGGCCGTGGTCATCTTAACAACAATATACCTACTTAATTCCTATCAGTCTCCGCTTCGGTCCGATTTATACGAAATTTCAATACGAGACAATGGTCTACCCGCCAGACTCGAGCGCGCTGAACAGGTCTATTCTAAAATGCTTGGGGACCGCAAAGAGATGATACGCAAGTTTGGTCCAACTGCTCGGGATATTCAGATGTTCGTCAGTCGTTGTTACTTGTCAATGTTAACCTCATACATCTCTTTCAGGTTCCCTCAAAACAAGGATCCGTGGCCCCCCTATACCGTCTGTGGGTGTCATTCAATGGTCGACTGTTCTCCTGAACGTTCGACTTGCTAAAATGACAACTAGGGAGCTTCTTCCCCCCGTCTTTTCAATGTCCACATGAGGTGGAGCGTATTGGGTCCTTAGGAGATGGCGGTAAATGGACGTGTGGCCTTTCTCGGCTCCAGCACAAACCAGACTGTCTAGTGTACACATTTGGTGAGTCGAATAGTGTCATACTCAGTCTTTTCTCCGGAACAAGAATGCCACAGGTATGAATTATGAGACATCGTTCGAGGCTGAAGTCCTCGAACGTACTCGATACTGTGAGGTTTGGGGCTACGACTATCGCTCAGACTCATTCGGTGGTATCAAACGCGATCACCGCGCCCACTTTCATCCATGGGGTCTGGCAAACATTGATGCTCACGGTCCGAACGATGAACATAAATTGTATACCCTCAAGACCCTCCTTGACATGAACAGTATGTTCTCTTGACGTTCACTTACCATACCAGACAAACTTTTTTTTTCCAACAGAGCATCGATACATTGATGTGCTGAAGATCGATGTTGAAGGATGGGAGTTTGAGGTTCTTTCGCAAATACTGCAACCCTATATGGCGTCTGGGGAACCGCTTCCTTTTGGTCAATTGCTAATAGAAATTCACACGTGGGATAAAAAGTTCGAAGACTTTTTGACGTGGTGGGAGATGCTCGAGTCTGCAGGACTGAGACCGTTTATGTCGGAGGTTTGTGCAACGGGACTTCACCTGGTGATTGTGCTCAGTATCGAACAGGTCAATCTCGTGTATCAGAACTACAACAAGGGCAAAGATACGGCTCTAACAGAGGTACGCTACTCATGTTTTTCAGTATGCTCACGCATTCTGACTACTTTTCGCAGTACTCTTTCATCAATGTCAAAGGCAGCAACATCTTCGTCGCCGATCTCATACCGACAACTCCAGATGATTCTGTGACGTGAAACATAATCACTCCAGGTTTTCGCCACCATGGTACGCGTAGCGCGACCACACGTGCTATATTTTAGCAAGCCTGGGCGAGGATGACTGAACAATGCTATGGGTTTGGATACGTTACATAGAGACATTTACGGGATTCATTTACATAGCGGAACATCATATTGTCATCTACCTTTGTGTCTATTGTTAAAACCGTTGAGATTTAGGGCTGATGCTGCACAGGCGGCCCAGGCCGCAGTGTTGTGTCTCGGCACTAGCCCCTTCTAGTCGAGTTTCGTGTGAGACAATCTCTGGAATGGCCGCTACGACGAGTCGTATCGTTCATCAAGACAACAGCCGTAAAAGTTTGACTCATTTTGCTTAGCGACATGTACCATGGGCCCCCGACTCGATTCCAAAAAGTAGTGATGCGTTCCGTAACGATCTAAAGACATTTTATGTGGAGATTGCCCACGCGGACGGAGTACGTGCATCAGTCCTCTTCAACCAGGTGCGATTCATGAAGCGGCGGTCACGGCTAGGACTTGTGATCGGATAGAAGACTCAAGCATGAGCTATATCTTCCTTAGTTAGTGTCTTGCCTTGAAGCGAACGCTTCATGTTTGATTCTAGCTGTAGATTGAATTTGCCTTGAAACAATGCAGTTATTGGCGGACCATAATTGATTACTTTCGATGCTCTCAGACCATCCGATTCTCGGCGATAATCGCTCTTGACCAACTTGTCACCGAAGTGTATTACCGTTGAAGACGCTTGGAAACGGTGGGCCTTGGTCAACATTTTGTCTGAAATCTCGGAGACGACCGCGAAGATGATCGTACTTAGAACGCGCGCGAGGACGAGAGCAAGTATGCCGGGATCTGGGTGGTGGCCGACCCAATGTACCGATAGGTCGGTGCGATGAATACTTTATCAGAGTTTATTGAATTTGTTTCTAGACTTTGTCTCAACGAACATCGATCAAGATGAATTATCTTGAGTGTGCATCTGATGGGCCCAGAAAAAAGCAATAACAAGAGAAAATTTGATTTCTCGAGCGGCAAGTCGGCATGACATCATGGTCTGACTCCCAGCACCACCTTCTTTGTTCTGACATTCAGTCTTCGTCTTTTCTCTTTGTCACTTTACTGGCATGACGACTGGAGTACCCGCACCCTCAATCCCGTCTATTGAGACGGGAACACCCCCTAAGGAATGGTCGGAATCCATATTGGCCTCCAATCCCGCCAAGAACACACCCACTACCCTCCGGGACCCGCAAGCGAATGAAGGTACTCCTAACATCGCAGAACGATCGCAAGAGGACTCCCGTGCTGCGAAGGGGCCGACTGCGCCCCCGCATGCTAGCAAGTTTCCCCCCTATAGGAGGAGAATGTTCGTGTAAGCTGATCATGGCGACAGGTCCTGAGAGACAACAAGAGGCGCCGCACGTTTCTTTGCCCAGCACTGAACTGAGAGGCGCCCAACCGCTGGAGCACACAAGTGGTGTTGGTGCTCTTCCAGGAAACCTCTCCGAGTCTAGTGTCGCCCTTCTACCAGAAGAGCGCAAAGAGAGAGTTGAGGCACGACAAACCTCTCGACAGAGGAGGGACACGATGAAACCCTCTCTCGGAAGTGGGGAAGAAGAGGTGCGTTGCGTCTGCTGTACCCCTGACTCTGCGGACAGCGTGC
>JBBPLQ010000300.1:0-28801 GCA_038089855.1 Royoungia palumana
CCTACGTAGAAGGTAAGTCAGCGAGCTCGTGAAAGTGAAGGAGATAGACGCTTGCCCTATTCTGGATCGTGAAGTTGTCAGGATAATGATCATCGAGGGGGGCCTGCCCAAATCGTGACTTGCCAGACCCGAATGTCATACGTCATAGTGCAGCAACAACATTAAGCAGCCGATATCGATGTCGACTGCCTCAAGTAGCGAGCGAAATATAGCTTTGATAACACACCAAATGATTACATACGGGGATGGGAAAGGGGGTGCCAATCGGAGTGCCATGCACACATTTGTGCAGTTTGATATGAATGTCACATTTTGGGAAGTCTTCGCAGATCGAGACTCGATTGAGCGGATCAAACCGTCTGTAAATTGCAACCCAACGATAGATTCGGTCTGCCTGACCTCTTGGCTATTCCGACTGCTATTTGGGTTGAGTTTTGTGGTAGGACTCAGGTCCGGTCAGGCTACCAACAGGTTGGTAACACGTAGACTCGATACATTTAGTAATAGTGATGCTGTGCATGATTTAGTGAGGCCTGGCGGACGTCGAACAACGTTTCAAAATACTTCACTCGTTTCAAGTTTGCGCAGAAGAACTAGCGCTCATTATTGCACTCTCTCTTCTCCCTCAGAAATGCCAGCAGTCAATAAAATCTGTTGTAGTACGTGTACTTTGATACGCCCAAATTCCCAAGTGAATCATTACTGATAAGCCGTCTTCCCAGTCGGCGCGGGCTACGTCGGTCTGTGCTGTTGATCCTCCGAGTGGTTGTCATATGAAATAGTTTATTTTGGCAGGTGGTCCCACCTGTGCAGTCATAGCCCTCAAATGCCCTCACATCCAAGTCACTATTGTAGACCTGAACAAGTCCAGGATAGATGCCTGGAACAGTCCAGACTACAAGCTCCCGATTTACGAACCCGGTCTTGAAGACGTTGTTCGTCGAGCTCGCGGTCGTAACCTCTGGTTCTCCACCGACGTTGACAACGGCATCCAAGAAGCCGATTTGATCTTCGTCAGCGTCAACACTCCTACCAAGAAAAGCGGCGTTGGCGCTGGTTTCGCCGCAGATCTAAAGTTCGCATTTGGGGCCTTTCTATCGCGCTATAAACAAGCTCACTCTCCCTTTTAGTTACGTTGAACTCGCTACTCGTCGCATTGCTGCGGTTGCAAACTCGAGCAAGATTGTGGTAGAAAAGTCGACAGTACCATGCCGTACTGCCGAGTCGATGCGTATCATTCTCGAGGCTAATTCGCACCCAAACCACCGTTTTGATATCTTATCAAACCCCGAATTCCTTGCCGAGGGAACTGCCATTAATGATCTTTTTGCACCCGATCGTGTTCTCATCGGGTCTCTGGAAACACCGGCGGGCAAGATCGCCTGTGATGCTCTCACCGAGATTTATGCTAATTGGGTTCCGTCGGTAGTCCTTACTGGAATTATGAAAGCATGGCTGACGACATTTATGATCATAGGAGGGAGCGCATTCTTACTGTTGGTTTGTGGTCCTCGGAGCTTTCCAAGCTAGCGGCAAATGCGATGCTAGCTCAGCGCATTTCCTCCATTAATGCTCTCTCGGCCATTTGCGAGGCTACTGGAGCAAACATCGACGAAGTAGCGCACGCCGTGGGTAAGGACTCGCGTGTCGGTCCCAAATTTTTGCGCGCATCCGTCGGATTCGGAGGTTCGTGCTTTCAGAAGGATATCTTGAACTTGGTGTATCTCAGTGAGAGTTTGCACCTTCCGGAGGTCGCCAACTACTGGCGACAGGTAGTGGTCATGAACGAGTATCAAAAGACGAGGTTTTCAAAGAAAGTAGTGGACACACTCTTTAACACGATTACAGGCAAGGCAAGTTGCAAACATCAGATGGCTTCTTTTCCCGTGCACATACTTCTCCTATTCTACGCGTTGTGTTCCCACGTCTGTATCGTGGGACTCGAAGGGGTTGGGACTGATATCTCTTCCCACAGCATATTGCCGTGCTTGGTTTCGCATTCAAAGCTGATACTGGGGACACACGCGAGTCGGCGGCCATTTCTCTCATCCGGGATTTCCAAGCAGAGAATGCAAACGTGAATATTTACGATCCACAAGTTGAACCCCAACAGATTTGGAGCGACCTCTCGGAAGCTTGTCCTACGATCCCACTGGAAAGTCGTAAGTACCCGATAAGCGTTGCTCGGCCTGTCCTATACTTTTCCCACTCCCAGTGCAAAAGCGTGTGAAGATATCTAACTCGGCGCTTGAAGCATGCGAAAATACTGAAGCCGTCGTTATTGCCACCGAGTGGAGAGAATTCAGAGACATTGATTGGAATGAAGTCTATTGCACCATGAAGAAGCCAGCTTTCATTTTTGATGGTCGTATCTTGCTCGATGCCGACAAATTGCGCAATATCGGATTCAAGGTCAGATGCGCTATCTGACGTTGCTCTCTTTGCCTTTGATGGCATAATAACCGGCGGCATTATTGATTCGAATCCACAGGTCACCGTCATCGGTCGCGGCGAGAAGCTTTAATCCTGCATGGGTTGTGTGTCGCGCACCAGCGACTCGGAGCAAATTATCAATTGAACGCCACAGACTAATCTGCACCAGCAGCTTATCATTCCTTTTCTTTCCATATTTCCTGCTTTGCCTTCGTTTTTGGCATCATTATTTATCTAAAAGAGACGGTCTCGAATATAGATCGGTGGTTGTGGACGCTTGGTCGGCATGCCTCGCTGGGTTCTTGGCTCCGACTTGCACCTCAGTACACTTTTTTGCACTATTTCTTCCTACCTGCTCGTCCGTCCGTCTTTCTTTTTGTGCCTTGCCTTGTTGCACCATTTCAAGAACTGCCGGGTCTAGAGCTAGCTAGGAACGAACACTGGCTGAACGGGTGTTGGTATTTATTTGACATGAATCGGGACTCGTTATCTAGTTTGTTTCCCGCGGTTATTCGCCTCGGAAACATCCTTACCTCCTGATTCATATACGTTAATGTATATACCTTCCTCGTACTATATCTATCATAGTCCTAGTCTCCGCGCCTTGCGTCGAATGACGTTTGCATTGGATTTGTATGACGTACTTTACTGCGTCGATGCCGGGACACATCACACTTGGGGTTAAGAAAAACCTCGACTGAGACAAATGGAGCAAGGGCCCAGACTCGCCAAACGTGCTTACCGATACTACAGGACTCTGAAAAAAAACCCCGCAGCTTGGTGATTCGGAGAATTTTCGATCAGAACTCGCGAAGCAATCACTGAGAATGGCTGCTGCCGGCCAGTGCTTCGGGTGCCAAGTAAGGCCAGCGGCCATCGACTAATGACGACACGTTCGAGTTTATCCGCTCGCCGCTTGCTGCCTCGCGCTTGCTCGGAGCGCCGGCCTTTGATTACGACGTTCATCTTACTACATACTGCTCATAGATTGGCTTTCGCATCCTTTGAAAGCGATAACATCACATCAAAGGCTCGGGAGAGCGTACATACAAGAGAGCAAGTTCTTGCTCATTCATTCATTCAAGGAAGCCGTAACATCGACGGCATCATTGATAAACATTTCCAGATTGCTTTACTCACGATAGATTGGCTCGGTTACTTAAATCGGGGACGATCCGAGTCTTGAGAGCCCCACGATCGTTAACCAGCCACATACGAGACCATGGGCTAGATGAATACATTGTCGCGCCTGAATCTCTGGCAAACTCACTAATATGCATCTCATGTTGAGCCTCACTTGGAGCGAGAAAAGGAGCAGATACTTATGGCGTTCGGCCGAAGGCGCCGATGCTAAGTGCGAACTTGAATATTTGATTGACAACAAACGAGAACATGCCGAAAACGCCTATAACATAAGGGCTCCTCATACGCTCATCTCAATATATACTTATCACCGTTTGACGATTGCTTCGACGCCGTGCTCCTGTATGTAAGAAATTATTGTGTTGTAGACACAATGTGAGCCTTCCCGGTGTCCAAGAATAAGACCACGAAAACAATCCTCTGCAAATCGGCATAAGACGTACTTATGGGGGGTTAAGAAAATGAAATGTGGATTTTAAAACTGTCCAACAGATGGGGGAGAGAATAGTCAGTAAAAGAGAACGCAGATAATTTTTTGCGACTCTCATAGCGCGACATGTAAAGCTACATCTTACACATAGGCAGTCCCATTTCCCCGCTAAAAGAAGAAAAAAGTCGCGAGAAAAAGGTACCTAACCCCAGTATGATAGCACCAACAGAGGAAGAAGGAAACGGAAAATAAAAAGTCAAGCGTTCTGGACAACACGGCTGGCCATTTCTATTCGCTTTGAAGCGTGCCATGCGGAAAAGACCACCCAGCTGAGCCACGGGTGGTGATGTGGAAACCTCATCACGTCTGGGGGGTTACTTTGGAGCTCGTGGTCCAGATCGCTCACGAAGCAGATGGGCTTTAAAAAGCTGTGGATACCAATGGCAAATAATTTCATGTGCCAATCCGTCGAGTAGCGAGCCAAGTCATCGGTAGCAAGACCAATCTGGAGTGAAACAAATCAACCACGGACTCCCCACAGGCGAGATGTAGAAGGACTCTTGCGATGTTGCCCCGGTTGGATATACTGTTGCGAATGGCTGTGCGAAGAAATATAGTAGGGATTCACTCCCCCATAATGCGTTGCCATCGGTTGACTGGGAGTTGCGGCAGAAACAACAGCGGAATCAATAAAGGACGTGTTGCCTGAATTTTGCCAGAGTGATTGTGGCTGTCGATGTTCCGTGAATTGAGTCCCAGCATCAGATATCATATAAGACGACTGAAAGGCAGGCTGCGGAACATCTTGCGACGATCCTCGCGACACGGACAGGGACACTGTTTGCCGATGGCCGGGACCGATGGTAGAAAGAGATGGCGGCGAGTGGAACTGAGGAGGGTGATGGGAAGCCAGTGGTCGAGCCGCCTGAGTAGACTCGAATTGCGGCGACCACGTGTGCTGTAGGTTGGCAGACTGACCCACATTGACATCGCTTCGCAATCCCACCGATGACGAGCTTAATGGAGAAGTACCCAAGTCAAGTGAAGTCGACCAGATTGAGGGTGGCGCATTGGGTCCAAGTCCGAAAGGAAAGTGGGGCTGAATTGATGTGGGGGGACGCGGCTGGCGAGAAACGTCAACAGAAGCTCGTTTTGGTCCCATGACGTTATTTAACAGGTCTTGAGCAGTGATGCCGGAAACAATGACAGGAGACTTCGGTTCTCCACGCACGGGAGCCATCGCGCCAGATAGGCCATCCGTCTTGACAGTACCATACGCTGGAGTGTTAGGAAGAGTACTGATCACGCGATCCGGCGGTGCACCAAGTGTCCTAGGAACATACAATCAACTTCAAACAAAGCTGGGGAGTCGGAATGCAGACCTAGGCCTAGGGTAAACAATAACCTCCCCGTCGTCCTCGTCGTCTATCGTCCCATGATCATCTAGCGCTATAAGGAAGGCATCGCGAACAGGGTCATCATCCATTCGTCCGGTATCTGTCATCGCATCATCCTCGAGTTCTTTCACCTGCTGCTGTGGAGCAACTTCCGGAACATAAGGACTTATTTGATCGGCGACTTGGAAATCCGGCTGCGGTACATCCGTGGTTGAAATTGTGAAGAGGTTATTGTCAAAGGAGAATGTATTTCCATCAAGATGAATGGGACAAGCCTATTGATAACATTTGTCAATTCGGATAACGAATGTCCGTGCTAATTGAATTCTTACCTCGACTTCGGCCAGCAGCTTGGCGTCCGTTAGTAAGTCCCCAATCCTCATCAGTTGTTCCTCATTCGGATGCACCTTCTCTCGGCCGAACGGCGACCTTCCATTTTGCGGACCCTCTATGTCGTTTCCAGGAACCGCGCTCGTCATTGTACCTTCGTCAACCAAAAGGTCCCGCAATGGAAGAAAACCATTGAGGTCAATATCCTCATCCAGAGGTGTCGTAAGAGGTGGTAATCTCGCCAGTGGAAATACAGCGCTCAGTGAGCTGTAAAACTGGGTAAATTTAGCCCAAAATAGTGGCAAGCCTTCAATTAATACCCCTCGGGTACCTTTCCCGGTGTGCCCGAGCTGACCACCGACGGAAGACTCTGCGACGCGCAGAATGTATTTGATATTTGCTCTGAACCACTTGCTTGCGATACGTAGCGCTGGTAAAGTACGTCTGAACGGAGCAGTGATACGCTGAGCAAGATCGTTTTCCGCGGTATCTTCAGGGGGTACGGCGAGTTCAGCAGCACCTATTTCGAGAAGAGCACGATAGATCGTGATGATATGAGTCAAAATCTGTGACTCAGTGACCGACGGATCTGTGAGTCCACTTGATCTCCTATTTGATGGTGGCGAAGTGTCGCGGATCATGTGGTGCTTCCAAAGAGCACCTTGTGAGAGAACGACGACTCTGGTTACCATTTCTACCGGAAGAATACGTTCTGACACCAGACTTGAAAAATCCTTCTCGACATCATCCGCATGCGCGGTGGGACTCGTTGTAACCCTGTAAAGTAGAGCATATCAACATGGGACGTGGCAATGTTAGAACCAACGATCAGATACCAACTTATCTGAACCTAATCGCCATAAAGCATGCAAGAGGACAACGTTCTCCTTGAAATATTCCACCCTCAACCGCGGTGGTATTTCTCCAAATTCCGGAATCGCCTCCGATCTGTCCTTTGTCCTTTTAGTTTGCTGATCAAGTGCCTTGTTGAGTATCTTCTTGACGTTTTCGGAGGCAGTGTCATATGGCTGGCGAACACAAAGCGCCCTGTAATAATGAAACAGGGAATTGAACATGTCTCCCTGGTAGAACGCGAGGATAGCAAGTTGATGGGATGAATTGCCCTCGTGTGGCACAAGAAGACGAGCTTGCTCGTAACATTGAATTGCTTTGTCATAATTTCGCGCCCGGGGGATGGCATCAAAGCCAGGTATGCCACCCCTGCTACCTCTACCACTTCGCTTCGCTGGCATCGCACCATCTTCATGGCCGGCCTTGGGACGACCACCTGCCTCGTTATAAAGTTCTCGGTACCTCGCGATATCTCCGAGACATACGATGGCCTTGCTCAAGATCGCGAGTCTGCTTTTGTGCTCTGCAGGATCAAGGGAAGGCGTATTTTCTTCGGATGGGAAATAAAAGTGATTCCTTCCCTGCTGGTTCTGATTCGTTGCAACATTTCTACCGCTACCCGCAGAATCTGAAACATTGGGAAGGTTGACATCATCTGATGGCGTCAAGATATTGAGTGTAACAAGGACGGGATGGGCTTCATGTAGTGCAAACGATCGTTGGTATCGGACCACGAATTGGATCCAAAACTTTTCTTCCTCCGCAAGAAATTGGCGGAAGCGCTGCATGAGTTTGCGATATTCGACGGGGCCATGGCCGCCTTCACGAGGTCGATGGCGGGGTGCGGACTGCAGCGTGCGTTCGAGGGCGGTGAGGCCTTGCTTGTAGTGAGAGATGAACTGATAAGATGTCTGCATCCATAGGTGCGTCTCGGCGTCCTTTGACTCCTTTGCATAGGGCTCGACTAGGAGCAGCCGTAGATAGTGTCGCCTCAGACTTTTTGTTGAAAAATACGTACGCAGGTGAGAACGATTAGGATAGCGATTAGAGAGCGGGACTGCTCACTTCTTGCGACTGAACTCGACCTCCTTATCCCAAGGATTATGTGTTTTGAGAAGTTCCTTCAAGGCCTGATGTATACCTTTTGCCTCTCTACAGGTGATATGAGTGCAACTCAACGACATGAAGGAGAGACTACCTCGAAAGATGGGAAGCCGAGTCGGACATGATCGTTTCCTTTAAACACTGAGTCATAGACCCATTTTCTGGATATCGAAGAGTTATGCAGTAGTAGCTGGCGCGCAGCTGGACAGCCAATACCGAGTGAGCGTGGGAACAGATGACGAAACCATCGGTGGCTAATAACTAAACTTTTTAGCCCAGGCCGCGCTCGAAAAATTGACCTGAACCTGGGAACGGGAACCCACCCGGGGCAATCCACCCAGAGGATAAGACGTTTGGATGACTTTCCGAGTTCACGCGTGGGCAATTGATCCCGCTTGCCATTCAAGTTCTTGGTTATTACACCGATGGTTACATGATCTATTGCCTAGGTCCGCGCCGAGACCGCCCTATTGATTCAGAACCTTCCTTCGCTTGTGTAGAAGCGCGACTAGCGACTGTCGAAGTCACCCAGGTAATTACCGCCAGGAGAAAGGGCATTTGAAAATACAAGTTATTGTAAATGACGCGCCGGGCCGCACTTCATATAATGCACTTTGGGCAAGCCACTGGCAGCCCGTTAATTTTTCTTTTTCGAGTGAGACAAACATAGTGGAAGTGTACTAATTATCAACAAAAATGGCCAAGTCTAATACGTAGACGAGTCGGGACTCGCTCGATCGCGAGAGGAGAAAACGTCTTGCTGAGGGAACCCGTTGAACGGCTGAGCAGTTGAGACTGTTTTCGAAGACTGCCTCTCAAAACTTCTTCCGTTCAGTAGCTTACTAGAATTGGACGAGAATCGCGGGAGGCAGACAAACGCCAGGCTGACACTGAACGATCGTTTGATTCACAAACGAGTGCCGAACCAATCACGGCCGCGGCGGATGCCTTGCCTCATTGGATGGACTGATCATGAGTTCTAGGCGGATGGGCCGCAGTGCTTCTGTTAATGACATGGGTCCCCAGGGTTGAGGTGGTCACATATGTTGCTCTGCAGCTCTCAGTATGTCTATTGATATCACCCGTCATCATACGGCCGCTGCACGTCCACGATGCTCGAACAGACAACAAAGTGAGCAACGAGGGATATGGTGGGATGGGCAGACTCTTCTCTGACCTCTATACAAATGCAATTTGATCCGCTCCTGGCTGAATTTGCAAATCATTAGTCAGTGAGTATATCTCCTTAGGCTAGCGTTCATGGACCCGGTGCCACCACGTTCGAAGGGAAGGGAACTGAAGGGGCAAGGCTCCGGTTTTCGAGGGCGCGGTTTGGTAAGGACGTTATTCTGCTGCGTACCGCACGAAATGTGTGTACTTAGCTGTACATGTGCCCTGTCAGGACCATAATTTACACATTTCAGGTTAGATTAACAACCACTTTTGGCTATGTAACTTTCGACCAGTATACTGCTGACCATGATCTAGGCTACTATTTTCCAGAAGGACTCCACCGCATGTCTCTTTAAGTGCATCAATGTCTTCATTGCCTTCCGAACAGTAGAAAAAGGCTCCTTATGCTCCCCTATTCCATCCAGCTCTCAACTCCCCCTCTTGCACTCGTTGCGTTAGCCCCATCGCGTAACATCGCTTGCCCCATCATCCACCATCTATAGCTCTCTCCAATCAGACCTTATTAACGATGCCCCCCTTCTACGAACTCGCCGTCGCCTCCTTTGGCCAATCACCAAAATCAAAATGGGCTATCGCAGTTGTCTTCACGCCATCGTCCGGTAACTCGCTCGTCTACCAAATCATTGGTTCCGCTTCGGACTACAGTCTGGACAGACCACAGTCGGTCACACTAAAGGAGGGGGAGAACGGATACGTGGGCAAAATTGCTGTCGGATTAGTGGACTCCGAAAAACTCCACCTGCTACAAACCGCGCTCGCTTCCATTCCTGTCGTCCATGGGAATCCTGCATGGGGCTCTCACAATTGGGTCATGGAGGGAATATCCGCGCTACGCAAGCTGGAAGGCTATCATATTGATAAGCACGTGACATCCCAATGGGTGTCAGAACGGCTCGGTGAAAAGTAGGGAGAGTGGATTTGGCGAACGGCTCGTAACACATGTTCTTGAACTATTTTGATACCCAGTTAAAAGACTTTTGTATGCTGGGACTCTGGACTGCGGTGTATTGCAATTTGGATTGTATTCTTTGGGTAGTTGCAGATTATCTGGTTTGCTTAGAATAGCAGACGCCCCATTTCTGTGGCGGAAATTCGGAGTTGCGACGCATTCTAACCTAGTAGTTATGGGGTACAAGCGTGTGTGGGTATCCGCTAGGAATCATTGAGGAAGCGTCGTCTGTGCTGGCCTATTTGAGTGGTAAACGTCATTCGAATCCCTCCCATGAGTTGGTTATGACATACCGGCAACAGTTTTGATTGAGCACACTGGATATCATTAATGCCTCGAGAGCCTCTGTTAAACGCCATGTTGACAAGCTTGACGGACACATGGAACCCACGGCTATTGTGACCAAACTCGACTCGGCGGAGGTTTCGTCCAATAAAATGTGAATGAGTGGTAATTCTGTGCACGTGCCAAGTTGTGCAGAAAACAACGAAACCCTTTGTGTTAGGAGCCTCAGAAATAAAGTAGCCCAAATGGTTAGTAATGTCACTCACAACGAAATTCCGGCAGCCATGTTCTCACCAAATCTTACACGCTATCATTGGTTTCGGAAATGAGCGAAAAACATTGAACTGGCTTCTCACCGGCGGAAAGAGTGTGAGCAATCAACGTCAAAGGTTTGTCGTAATTCTTCGCATGGGAGACACTCTCAAAGGGATGCATAGCCAACCGAGTGATCTACTGTCCGTTATCACGACTGATAGAGTTCCCAGGGCTTTTTCCTCAGCGGTGTGGTCGATTCACTGACAACGCCTTCCTGGAGTGATATTATGCAGCAAGCCCATGTACAATTACAAGGTGCACTTACAATCAAAGTGTCCGGAATAACTTTATTATTGGGGATGTTATCAATCTTACCCTGCTCAATCAAATTTTGAAGCTCAGGGAAAGTCAACGTCCGTATTTCTCCATGGGATGTACCCAAAGAGACCTGATTTTGTTCATTTCCGCTCTGAATAACGGAGCTGTTCAAGTCCGCGGTACAGTCCGCATGGACGTCTTCAAGACCGATATTATGACCTGTAATGCTGATCCAGATAAATGAGAGGGGTGCTTTCAGTAACAACAGGGTCATCAGAATCACACACCGATTAAAGTAAAAAACTTTGGTCTTTAAAACGAGCTCCGACTTCTGGTCTTCAAGCATCTCGTCTGTTGATGCGTGCGCAAGAATTCCGGAAAGACCTTGCTAGGAAGCAGTGAGACACTATACAAGGGTGGCACAGGAAACTGGCAAACCTGAAAAGACTCATCTGAGGAGAAAGGAAAGGTGAGGAATTGGTCAAGAACACGTTGCTGCGGCTCATCGCCCGGGTCGGCGGTCTGCGAGGCGTCGTGACCCTGCAATGTGGACATTCCAGAGAGTGTCGCTGATATTCGCAAAAAGACGTAAATGGCCTCGCGGTATGAAGAAGCCAGGCGTTTAGATGTTGCTGGAAGCTGTGGACGACTCGGAGACCTACGATACGCAGGGTTGGTCGATCACACTTGGGCAGATTATGTAATGTAAATTACAAGTCCGAGTATACTAAGTACAACCGCGTTAGCGTCCGCGTCGTCACCGTGACTACCCTTGAGTCTCGCTGCACCCAGCGAACAGCAATGTCGACTAGCGTCAGCAAGATCGTGGCAGAGCGGAACCGTCGCATTCTCTTGGAACACGTGTTGAAACCAGGGAACGGTACGTGTTCTTGTTCTCGCACGGCGCAAACCGCCGGACACAGTACACTTAACACCGCACTTGCCTCCTTTCACAGATATCTGTGCAGACTGTAAAGCGCGTGCGCCAAGATGGGCTTCACACAACCTGGGCATCTTTATATGGTGAACATTCTTTTTTTCTATTAGAGTGCAGCAGCTTGAATTCACGTAACGCGCAGCGTCAACTGTGCCAGCATCCATCGCAAAATCGGGACGCATGTCACCAAAGTGTATGTCACCCGTGTTCACGCACGTCGGCTTCTTAATACTTGATATCCGCATAGTAAAAGTATCACCTTGGACGAATGGAGCAAGGAGCAAGTCGAAGTGAGGCAGTAGACTTCTCCCATTCGCGCCGACTCATCTCGACTTGTTTCGTACCAGGTCATAAAACAGAATGGGAATCTCAAGTCAAACGCCTTGTACAATCCCAACGAGGCTCGCCACCCACCCCCTACAAATATGATGGATTCGGAACGCGACTCCGAGCTAGAAAAGTACATACGATGTAAGGCTGAAATCTTTCTTTTTCTTGAGACGTGTCGTTAAGTAGCATCACAGCGAAATATGAATTCAAACGCTTTATGGATCGAAAGTCCAGCGCCACTACACAAGCAGTATCCACAGCTGTTCGATCACACTCGACCCCACTTCCAGACATCCTACGAATTGAACGTAAGGCATCGCCTGGACCCCCTCTCCCACCTAAAACACCCGAAAATTTGCCCAAAGGGCTTCGTTATTCGTCCACTATACCTTCCTTGCCGCAGAACCCCTTGAGTCCTACGCGATCCGTCTCGCAACCTCTCTCGTCGCTAACCGTTTCCGATAAACTTTCTGCCGCAGCCCCGTTAAAACAATCTGAGGCAACACAATCCACCATACAGGACCCTCCAAGGCGAGTGTGGGAGGAGCTTATCTCACTCCAAGGACCTTCCCAGTCCTCTTCACTCCCACTTCAATACAATCCTATCGCTCCCTTCCCACCCCAACAATCGATCTCCGTTCAACAGCCATTCATCAATGCGCCAAACCCTTTTACGGATTTATCCCTTGGTCAAGCTGCATCTACGATTCCATTTGTCACCAGTCAGCAATCAGCATCAACACTAGGCCGACAGCTTCCGCTCATACACCCTGCCCTGCCGAGTCCCGCCCATCGCCTTGAGACGACGAGCCCATTCAACCGAGCGCAAGCTCTGCCGTCCCCAGTGGGGAGTTTTAACAACACAGGCATCCCCGCGAATTCGAACCCCTTTTTCCCCACTATCCCCATGGTTAGCTTGTCTGCACCAGCGACACCCTCTATGCAACCCGTCGCGGCGCTTCCGACAGGTCCGTTTCAGACACCCCCCCTCTCGTACGCCGTATCACATACTCCCCCCTCGGCATCGACACCTTCTCCCTCCTCGCCGTTCATCCCCGCCGCTGTTCCCCCCACTCCTGGCGTGATATCAAATCCGTTCACGCCGATAGGTACTCCTGGGCAGATTGCGCTCTCCACCGGTAGCACGACGAATCCATTTTCGACGATGCAAGTGGGGCAGGCAGGGTTTCCGAGGGAGTCACCTCAACCGGAGTTCGGAGCACCAATGTTCGTGGGCCAGCAGCACTATCAACCCTTGGGTACGTCACACGGGTTTAGCATATGGACCGAACAGGGTACACAAGGAACATTTTGATTATAACGTCATGACCAACATCTCATTGCGGCTCCATACAGTGTAGGTGCTGAAAAGGACAGGACTTTGCGGTCATCATTGAGACTGAAACTTGAGGCTTTGTCTTCTTTTAGATACAAGTTACACGCTGACGACTATCTAGTCTCGATATTATCCCTTTTCATCTGAGATGGTGCATCTCTAGTTTCTATATCGTAATTTTTGATTTTATTAGTAGTAAGTAGTGAGGCTGTTACGGTTGTGTCGGTATATATTTTTTTCTCTTTCTGCCACGGTAATTCACTTTGACCTCCAAGTTGGTTATCCGCAATGACCGCCGCACAACTGTTCGCTGCATGTTTCGATCGCAAAGCTCGGCCTGCACCTAGTATAGGTACTTAGGCACTAGTAATAGGTGTTTTACAATCTGGCACCTCAGCTCAAGCTCTGCGCGAGAACCTGCCAGGACCTAGCTCATCGACCAGGCTTCAGGTACATTGTAGATAGCAGGTTGCCTATCCGAACCGTAACTTATGGTCCGCGTATCAAATGTTTAGTGACTCATTTGCGTTAGCATCAGGTGAGGTCACGGTGCCTTTCGGGTCAGGACGCGGGCGAGTTGCACTACGCAGTATCTTACTACAGTACAGAGATCTCCTTCACGTTACAACTGACCAACTACCATTATGGCTAGGTACCGATCTGGCACCTTCGACTCCGGCCCTGCGGGTATTACACATTGTGAGTACAAAGTTTATGCATCGACCCGTTACCGGTCGCTGTCGCCAGTGTACCTCCCCCAGTGTGCCCTATTCGAATTTTAGGCTCTTGAAAGAAAGGGATTCACGCAGAAGGGGAACACGACTTAGATTCGCCTCCTATTTACACTCAGGCCCATATACTGTACGTACGTCACTTGTTTATATTCGGCATATGAGGCTGATCGCAGCTGCAATGCATGTGTTGGTAAGAGCAGCATAGCGGCACAGCATCGCTAGCGCCACTCTAACACGGGCAATGGACTTCACACGACAGTCCATCTCAGAGGCACAGGGCCTCATCATTATCGGTGGGGATAAATCAATCCCACCCTCGAGGCCTCACGGTACCTCATCAACCGACCTCGAGTCGCCAGTTCATCATGATTTCATTCCAGAAGTTTGATTAATCACGGTGTTCCCCGAGCCCCTAATGACTGATCCATATTTATGCGAAAAGTTCTGTAGATCCAGGGACCTCTTAGTATTTATAACGCACACGGATCGATCGCAAGATGGCAGTGGAGCCGTTGGGCCGTGCAGAGCATCGTGTGTAAGGCGTGTTTTTCCTTCCAAATCAACATGTCATGCATGGGTTTGTCTGCGACATTTTTCATCTCTTTGGGTTTTCCATATATATCTATATGTCTTTCAGGAGGCTCCGTGTGCCTTCGTTTCTTCGTTCCTCGTCATTAATTATTAACCGAGTCTCGAATTTGTCGGGTCAAGTTCGGTTAGCGGATCCGCCCGGGGAGGTCCCGCAGTAAATCGATTAAAACATACGTCTTGATGGGCCATATCTCCTCATCAGGCCACTACTTATCAAAGTCTTATCATGATCACTATCGCAGGCCTGACGTGGGCTCTGAGCCAGATCGGGGATAAGTCTGACTACCGACACCATTCTCGACACTCGCAGGCTGTCTTTGGATTCGGCGCGATCCGATCGTAGCGTGTGCCGAGGGAAACAGCGAATCTCCCGCCGCGCGCAAACTTCCAAGTTTTGATCTCGATTCAGATCGTTCTGCGACAGTGTCCGAGTCTTGACGACGCTTTCCCATACGAGTCGTCTGCCTCGAAAAAAAAAACCGGTACCAATGCTTGGCGTGGGTCTCAGGGCCCAGACTGCCCAAGTCCGTGTAACGCCAAGTGGTGCCGTGTCTCAGACGTCGAACGTATGACAGGAATGGGCTAGGACTGGCATACGGCGGTGCGCCCGGACCCAGCGGACAATTGATCGTCAACCCACGATCGTCGGTCATGGTCTCAGTCGATCGGGCAGCCCAAAAGCGTTTGCCTAGTACTACTGTCATTCGCCGAGATCGTGCTCAGGAGCCCGAGCAAGATGACACTCGAGGTTTGCGAGTCATGTGAGGAAGTGACTGAGAGACCCATGTTCCGGGACAGGTTCCTCGCTCGTCGCATCCAAGCACACAATAGATCATAGACAGACGCGTGTCAAACGCCCCGCTCGCCAGCTTGCTTCATCTAGATCGCTGTGTCCGGAAAAGGTATTAGATCAGAAATGGTCAGTCCAGAGAATCCCGACTCTTGGCTGCTCCATTCAATCGTCATTGTCATGGGACCATAGGCCTCTGCCAATAGATCGTGCAGACCGAGTGAGTTGAGGGAGACTAGGTGACCTGCGTATCTCACCTGTTTTGAGCAATGCATAAAACCCTCTCGCTGCATCAAGGAGAGACATCCAACTAGTTCAAGATGGCATTCAGGCCCGCGTCATTAAGCGAAGGTGGAAGATCATTCAGCATTTGGTTCTTTGTGCATCAGAGTACATTCACTTTCAAACTATAGTGTGACACAGATGACAATTGTTGGTCTGGTTGGTAGAACCAGGTACATGTTTAGGTTCTGAAAGAGTAAGATTTTGAACTACCTTTACCCGCCTAGCTTCCATGGTATTGATTTTGCTAGCTGTGGTTGTGGTGAATGAGAAAGGGTTCCGATTATGCTGCTAGTAATACAAGTAATACATATCGACAACTCTCGAGAATGAGCCAGGCTTAGCAAACCTGTCTAGATTACGACGGTAGGGAATAGTCAGTTTCCTTGACCTCATTTAAGAAGGGTTTCTTCAGTCCCACGCTCATTGGAGAGGCCACGGTCGCCTACCTCTACCTTACAGATATTCAAGGATCATGAGAATGAATTCATCCTACGTGCACGTTCAGATAGATGGCATACATTGACACTCCCATCCCCATTAATCGCCGTCAGAATCGTCGTACTCATCCCGGGAAAACAATAGACATGGTATCTTGGAGTTCATCAAAACAAGTTCTTCCCGTTGAATCTAGTCATCATCGTCATCGTCGTCATGACCTCCACCTCCTCGGAACAGCGCCAACAGATCATCCAGACCGAGTTTCATGTTCTTGATCTTGTCGCCACTCAATGCTGCCTTGGCGAGTTCGCGTTTGGCTTCTTGCAACTATCGCAATGTAGAAAATAGAAGGCATACCAGTAATAGATCAACATGCAAGGAGGCAGAGTAGCAGAAGAGCAATGAGTGACCGTGAGTTTGATGTGGCCTGGGAGTACATTCTCACACTTACCTCCAAAATTCGAGTCTCCACCGTGTTGGGCACTGTGAGTTTGTAGATATTCACATCCCGCGTTTGTCCGAATCGGTGGGCGCGATCGTATGCTTGGTCCTGTTGCATCGGTGGCATGTTGTTCACCACAACAAGAACAGTGGTCAAAGTATTACGCAGAGCAACAAAGCCGAAGATCGGGGAAATAGCAAACATGGTAGATAATGCGAAAGAAAAGGTGGAACACCCGATCAGTGAAAGACAGCTAAGGGTCACCGGCGGAGAACTCACTTCCAGGGCAGGGTTCCACCACATATCAACGAGAATCACGTTGTTGCAAGCAGTCAAGTTGAGACCTAGGGTGATGACATACACCGCGTCCGATGGGGCGCAACCCAGTCATAGCGAGCAGATCAATATGGAAGCAGCGGTGGAGGAACGTTTTAATTAAAATTTGTCAGTAGCCGCTTCCAACGGGAACGATAGATGAAATTCTGAAATACAATGAAAATAAGAAAAAAGACAGAACCTCCGCGCAATTGCCGTTAGCAACTCGGGCGACGATCAGCTAGATGAATCCGAGCGCTCAAAAAGGAAGGAAGCAAGTAGGAACTTCAAAGTGAGTACGAATTTTCCACGGGACTCACCAGTACTACCCGCTTTGAAAGAAATTAAAATACAACGCGTGCTTTTGCTATTGCGTATCCTCTCAAGACTAGCCTCACGTTTGTCCTTGACCATGGAACCGTCATCTAATGCGACGCAGTCAGTAGTGCTTACACGTCGCGTGGCGTGAAGGGACGGACACCGGACATGTTTGATGCCATGCGCATCCAAAAATGGTTCGATCAAATCCAGCATGGTCGTGAACTGCGAAAAGACGATTGTCTTTTCTATGCCTTCAGAACGTTCATCGATCATCCGCAAGATATCCAAGATTTTTCTGATCTTGGTGGACTCGGGTGGTAAGTTCGAGTTTACCTTGGGTTCTATGGTTTTCGTAAGGGATTGGCATCCTTTGCAGTGTGTCGCGTCGTCACCCGCTGGCAGACTATGATAAAGTGAGTGAGATGCAAGTCATAAAATGGAATGGCAAGAACGAACGCAGTCTGGCAGAGCTGACACTTCCTCGCACCCGACATACCCAGCTGACCGAACATAGCCGCGAGATCGTCTGCGTCGTCTGCGTCGTCTTTAGCAGTTTTTGGATCAGCAGCATCCTTATCGATATGATAGTCCTTGGAAACAAGGGAAGGGTGGTTGCAAGCTAGCAATTAGAGTAAGCCTCTCCATTCTCCGACTGCACCCAACAGCTACCTTGACGAAGCCTGAGCAACAAAACCAGCACATGCGTATAATTGACGTGCTCGGATCGAACAAGCTTGTTAACCTCGGAATTCATCCTGCTTTCAAGCAATTGATAAAAGTTTTTCTCAGCGTCACTAAAGGGACACTCGACTAGCTCGAGGTTACGCTCAGGTAACTGAAGGAGTGGTTTACCGTTCAGCATTTGGTTCTTGGTGCGTCGGAGCATGATCGCTTTTAACACAACCTGTCGCACAAATGGAGTTTGGTCGATCATTGCATAACAGAAGAGGTAAACTGTGAACTTGCATGCAAACGCTTCATTGCGCGGGTAGGTCGCTTTTCTTTCACAGGCCTCGCAATCTGCCTGTTGAAGGTTTCCCAATCGTTGAGGGGTCGGACTCGCAAGAACTTGAGCAACGAGTAAAGTTCCTCGACGTTGTTTTGCCTGGTAGTCACAATTTAGCGACGGCATTCAAAGAGAATAGTAAAACTGACATTGGGGTCCCAGTAAGACACCATCGGAATTTACCTTCCAGCTCACAACACGCAACGGCACTCTTTGTGTTTCGGTTCTTGATGTTATGGGCTTCGTCTGTATTTACGAGTGATTTTCGAATGGGTAGAATTAGAATATCCAAAAGGTTACACACCCAGCACGACACGGAACCATTTCACTCGAAACAACGCGTCCTTTGACTTTCCAGTTCCCTTCCTTCTGGCCAGTTTTTTTGTCAGTCCCTCCGAGTCCGAGTCCGAATCTGAAGCGGCTGCCAGAGCCTTTGATTTTGATTTCTTCGATTTCGACTCGTTCTTGGCCTCGGGAGCAAATGCTGCATGCTCAGATGCAACGATCATGTAGGAGGTTACCACAACGTGGGCTCGTTGCAATTCCAGAGGGTCCGCGGTACGGCTTGGCCCGTAGTGCTCTATGACGCGCAGTCCCACTGTCATGCGCGATATTTCGGCAGCCCATTGGGAGACCAGGGAGACTGGACAAACGACGCTAAGGGGGATGAAATCAATACCGTCTCACGTCAAGTACGTATCCATCGCCTCACAGTGTGCTAGCAGCCCACCCATCCAACTTGTCGGACTTTTTGGCGCGGCCGTCAACAATACGAGTCAGAGTTTGGATGGTCTTACCCAAGCTGCACCTAGTCAGAGAAGTTCGTGTATAGAGACCGGCTGCTCACCCCATGTCGTCGGCCAAGATGCCTCCTGTCTTCTTGCCAGTCTCACGTTCGCGCATCCATCTCCGCCCGACGACCTGATGAGGCAAGAGCACGATGCCATCAGTAAATCCAGGTACGACAGCTTCGCTCATGTCTATTTCTGTTTCTTCGGTGCTGTTCACGGTGTCCTCGACAAGAGCGCGCAAGGCCTTCTCAGCCTCAGCAGAGGTCATGAGGGGGTCATGAAGGCTCCGTTCTTCGGGTACATCGAACGTTTCCCAGGTGGGGACATCCGCGTTACTAGGAATTCGAGATTTGGAAGGGATCTCGACGGGGGCTGGTACGACTGCGCGTTGCGGCGGCACTGGAAGAGTGGCGCGATCGAGAGTCGCTAGTATTTGGCTCTTTGGAGCGGGCTGAGAAGACTGCCGGATTGGACTAGTCGTGTCAAGACGGGACGAACGAACGCTTGGATGCGCGACTTACGCGCCATCATCGTCAGAAGACTGAATAATGAGGCGATGCTTGGTATTGTGCTTGGATTGGACGGACTGCGGCTCGGAGGATGCAGAGCTAGTGGATGATATAGACTTTGACAAGTGAGACGCGCGTCTTGGAGATGAGGCATGACCGCTCACCACGACGCTACCAGAGTCCGGTGGAGACGATCTCTGGCCGGGCTGTCTAAACTTTGGGTCAACGTTGGGGTCCTGAAGAAGTTGTTTACGTCTTCGAAAGGGTGAGGATGGGGGTATTGACGAGCTGGTTTCATACGTACATGGCTTCCATGGTCGCAGTCTGGTTGTGGTCGTGGTTCGGGAGAGAAGGAGAGTGGGCAAAGTTCCAAGTTCCGCTGATACGCGACGCGCAACGTCACGTGCCCTATCTCCTTGTCCGCCTTTGGTTCGCAGCACGCTGGGAGAAAGAATCGACCGTGTGAATTGTGTGACGACAAAGTTGGGGCGTGTTGCTGAGGTAATCTGGTGTTTTTATAATGGTGGGCCCGTCACCGTCGTCGAGCTCAGCGACGGGCAACGAACGCAGCGAGATGCCTTCTCCGATCGCGCTCGGTCCCTCCTCGCCAGCCCCGTCCATCTTCAGCAAGAAGCGTTCCCCAGGACAAATCCCTTCCATGGCCACGGCTGCCTCTTACCTCTCTGCAGTACGCCAGGCCGACTCGCGTGCCCGCGGACACGACATCTCTCCTGCGTCTACCCCTGCCCTGTCAACCTCGTCCTCCATAACCAGCTCTTCCGAGGACACCGTCCTTCGCGAGTCTGACGACAACCCCACCAGCCTGGCGTATCCTCGCACCCCCCCGACCTCTGAACAAGTTTTCACCACCGTTCACACAGAGTTTGGACATTGCGCCAACGAAAACTATCGCTGCGTGTCGCAACACAGCCCCAACAATCCTGTCACCGAACACAAGATAGAAGAGCCTCCCTACTACATCTTGATCACGACATACATCAGCTACCTCATGCTCATCGTGTTTGGCCACCTTCGTGATTTTTTCGGAAAACGCTTCGCCAAGCAATACTTTACACACCTCATGCCTTACGACGTGCGTGCGTTCCATCGTAACCATCTCTTACCTCCTTGACACCAGTCCGTTAGGGTTATGCCCCTTTAAATTCAGATTTTGACTCCTTCTACACCCGTCGGCTCAAGCGCCGCATGGATGATTGTTTCTCCCACCCGGTCACGGGTGTTGCTGGACGCACCATCCTTGTATACGATCGGTACTCCGAGGATTGCAATTACACACAAATATACCCTGGCACCAAGACCCGCGCACTCAACATTTCTTCTTATAATTACCTTGGATTTGCTCAGGCACGTGGTGGTTGTGCTGATGCAGTGGAAGAATCAATTAAACGCTTCGGTGTCTCTGCCTGTGGTTCCCGTTTGGAGGGTGGCTCGAATGAGCTCCACCTTACCGCTGAAGCTCTTGTTGCCCGGTTCATGGGTATGGAGGATTCGTTAATCAGCTCGATGGGGTTTGCAACAAACTCTACCATTATCCCTGCCTTGGCAGGAAAAGGATCTCTGGTCATATCCGACGAGTTCAACCACGCTTCGATCCGCGTTGGTGTCAGAACCAGTGGCGCCCAGGTTCGCATGTTCAAACACAATGACATGCAGAACCTCGAATCGCTGCTTCGGGAGGTCATCAGTCAAGGTCAGCCCAAGACCCACCGTCCTTGGAAAAAAATCCTTGTTATCGTCGAAGGTCTCTACAGCATGGAGGGGAGCTTAGTTAACCTCCCGCATATCGTTGAGCTCAAGAAGAAATACAAGGTACCACTCGTTGAGAATAATCGTCTCATGTTTGCTAATTCAGTTTCGTAGTTCCACTTGTTCGTTGACGAGGCACACTCGATTGGTGCCCTTGGACCCCATGGCCGTGGTGTTTGTGATTACTTTGGTATCAATCCTCGCTCTGTCGACGTTCTCATGGGAACATTCACCAAGTCATTTGGTGCAGCGGGAGGTTATATTGCTGGCCCGAAACATCTCATTGATGCTCTTCGTGTCCGCGGCTTCTCTGGCGTCTACGCGGAGGCAATGTCGCCGCCTGTCCTGACTCAGATCATCGCCAGTATGGCCAGCATCATGGGCGTTACTCCACCTTCTCTCTCTTCCAAGGGCGTCGTGACATTGTCCCCTTCGAGCTCGGTTTCCACACTCAGGTCCTCAGAAGACAACAGTCTTCCAGGAATGGCGCCTGCGTCGGCGATCCCATCTTGGCTATCTCTCCCCTCCGCTCTCGCAGACGGATCAGAGGCTCGCATGCGCGTACGCCGCTTAGCCTTCAATTCCCGATATCTTCACGCTGGCCTCAAGAAACTCGGCTTCATTACATACGGTCATCCGTTTTCCCCGATCGTTCCTCTTCTAATCTACAACCCTGGCAAGATGGCCACTTTTGCTCGGATGATGCGGACTCGGCAAATACCGATCGTCGTCGTCGTCGTTGCATACCCCGCTACCCCACTTGTTACTTCCCGAGTACGGTTCTGCGTCAGCGCAGCACATACCAAGGACGACATTGACACCGTCCTCCAGGCGTGTGATGAGCTTGGCGACATCCTTGACCTCAAACATGGACACGGTGAGAGATGGCCATTGGAACAGATCGCGAAGCGAAGTGTAGAACTTGTCAATAATGTCTAATCCACTTCTCCTTTTATCTTATTTTATTTTTTCTTCACTTGTCCGTTAGAGGTGATGGTGACAGTGTTCCGGCATACAATAACAGTTCCGTTCTTGGATACAATCCCGCGCCTTTTTGCAGCCGACTATCACCTTTTCTCAGTACTTTCACTGCACATAATTCACGTATCTTAGTGGATGCTCGTTACAATCAAGGTACTTACACCTGGGTTTTAGGATCATTGACGCAGTGGTATGACTGCACATTTCGGAAACACGTCAAAGGTTTCCAACAAGGCCGATTCAACTTTCACTTCACACTCGAGTTAGAGAAGGTTTGTCAGTGAATCGCTACGCAACAGACGTTCGCGACAACGTTTTTTCGCCCGATATTTATGGGTATGTAAAGCGGCGAGTGTCACATGCCAGCTACCTCGAATGAGCAACCCAGCGGACATCTTGAACAGTTTAGTCATTCCATTCAAAAAACTCTTTTTGAGAGCATCAATGGCAAACAAATTGAAGGTGGCCTATCTTATGATTCCCATATGCCCCCGCGCCGTACGCGGCTGTCGGAGCTATGGATCCCCTCAATGCTATCACGCTCCGGTGTGACGCTGTAGCTCGAACCGGTTACGTTTTTTTAATCTCCCTCTCAAGGACAACTCCGGGATTGAATGCGCTCGTTCTTCCTGTCGTGTCATGCATGCAAAATGCCAGACTTTCAGATGCACGTGGAGATATTACCACTGTCTTGACGTATCTCCCAAGACGCGAAGCATCTAAACCAAGGAAATTGGAACGAGACTGTATGCATGTATCAGTATGGGAGCCATACAACAATCCATACTGGAAGGAGAGCGATAGGACCTCTGAACGTCGTATAATCTGTGCCGTGACCCGTATCGTACGTGGCAACCGTACGATTTCCTCAGGTAGCCATGAGCACCGGAAGATTTGACAATAATGTTGCCGGTGTTCGACGTTCGTACTTGAGATGCCTTGCGATGGGGTACATGCGACATGACTCGTTTCTCAACGATACATATAATGCCTGCATCGGGGACGGCTCGTCATCCTCCGTTGGAAATACCACATACGCAAGTCGTGTCTCATTTTTGACGAGTCGTTTTCGCGAAAGCTGATAATCTACTAGTATATGTGCTTTTTCGTCACAAGGTTCTGCTTTCAAAAGGCTTCCTATAATGAGCAAGAATGCATCTCCGATCTGCGGTACTGATCTGAACGAGTCCTCTCGACGATCACCGTAATCGTCTGCACATAGAACATGGTTTTCAGTTTGTCTGTATATCTCCATCCTTTAATTCGGTCGTCCGGGGAAAAGGCAACATGGATGATATCAAGCAAGTTGAATAAATATCAAACTACGGCTTTCCCGAGTCACTCATAGACTTTCCAGCTATCTGCGGCGTGCGTAGCCAGAATCCAGCAGCATCTCCACAGGAACACTAAGCCCGGGATCTTTGGTACGTTGCTAACAGAAAGCAATGATACCCCGCGCACCAATCAGTTCCCTATTTCCGCTTCACTTGCCGCATCTTGAGCGATCCCACTATTTTTGGCCCACGGTGGGACACAGAAAGAGTAGGGATGTCATTCGGTACTCGGTACTATGTCAACACGCGCGTGTCGTCTCACGCAGCGCGCTGACTCTGGACCATGAGACTCAAAGATCTTCATCCTATTACGCTTGTACATATGCGTCGCTCATTTCTCTTTCCATTCCAGTCTTGTACTACGTCGACTGGAGCCTGGAGGTGAGCCATACTATTCAACTTCATCATCACATTCCTTACACTCTCCTTACAGTCAATTGCGACCAAGCAGTATTTCATTTCACTCATTATTTATGACCCGATGCATGTCGCTGATCGTCCCCCCGATGGTGTCAATAGTTGAGGGTTGCAGAAGGACCCAACGTGTCATTAGTTATGTATAAAACCGATTATGGCTCCACGCTCATGAACTTATCAGATATCAAAAAACAAAACAAAAAAAACTCGAATGCATCCGTGTGCTCCTGAGCGCCAACCTGTGACACAGCCCGGACGGCGAACTTGCAAATTTGAATAGAAACCGCCTGGTCAGTAGCAGTCATGATAGTTCTTCATAAATTATCACAGCTCCTCATGATGAAATACGGCTTACATGTCGCTGTCAGGTGTCACAATGATGCCACATGACGTGCACCAGTTTTCACTACATAGCAGTTGAGTTTTACCTGCTAGGCAGCTGCCAAGTGGTTCGGATCCTGGGAACCAGTTCATTTTTTCGGAACGACTACAGTGCTTGTGCTCACCACTCGAACTGCATCCTACCTTCAACTGATGATTACAACTTGTTGGACATGACAGCGTGTTTCATTCACGCCTCGGAGATAATCGATCATCGATCTCTGGCATCTGTACTGCTCCCGCCAACTTGCATAAGTGCGTACGTCTCCCTTTCATCCATTTCATCACCTGTGACTCTTTTCAGCCTTGGAACCCGGATATATCATGATCTTGAACCATTTCGTTTCTTTGATTGCACTCGTGGCCATCGGGCCACTTTCTTGCCCTGTTCCTACGGCGGCAGACACGTCGCCCAATGGAGACACGTTTGAGTCCGTATCACCCAGCGATAAGTGATTGACACTATGCAATCTGTTCAATGGTATGTCGATCCGTTCTTGTATGATCGACTTCCGTACTACCTTTTTCACAGGACTAGTAATGTCAACACCGGACACCTCAATCTCACTATCAGCAACGTGGATACCGGTATGTCTCCCACTCGGTTGGTTTAGCTCCATCATCGAGCGACCTCGTTGGCTGCACAGATTATTGCTTGGGATGTCCCGATTCACCTTCTCAACAAACAGGTTGTAGCTCCCAGAAACATCATGCCAGGGGAATACACGCTTCATGGCGAGTCTAGTCTGATGCTTGTATTACTACCCTACCTGACTTCCTGCTAGCAACCACCGATACGGGGTTATCGGTGACCAGCGACATATTCCTCGTTGTTTCGAATGTGGACCTTGTCATGGCATCATAGGGATTATTTTGTGCAGTGACAGAGACGGACTGCATCCGGATCCCGTACTACTACTGTCCTACCGGCTATCCAAATGCCCAGCGCTCTTTGTTGAGTTCGTTGTGATGCTTAACATCCGTACGCTTGTCGATACCCGCTCATGCTTTCATCTGTCGACGCATAGAACTTTCCCCTGAATTCAACCTATGAGCTCATAGGACAGACCATCAGTGATTGACTTGTGTAACCAGGTCGCAAATCCCTCAACGTTGCCCTCAACCCTCCGTCAATGTCGCCAAGTGCACCGGGAGTAGTTACTATGCTTGTACTCATTACGTCAGCCAGTGTCCATCGCACTTCTTGATATGCGGCACCAGACTAGATATGCATTGACTGCAACAGTTCGAGTCTGCTATTTCAAAGGTGAGCCATACTAGTACGTATCTCTGATTGCATTGCAGTGCCTTCCGGCCTGGGTACGCTGCTTCGACATCTCCCGGAAAGACATGTGATCATGCGGGTCGTATAAAAATATGCGGTCCACCCACGCACTGAGGCATCTGCTACCATGAACCCGCTCAAAGATGCGGCTCACCGCTCGAGTTTCGAAGTGTCTTCTAGGAGTTATGTGTTCGATCCTCGACCCCACCTTCCTTTCCGGATCAGTGCCAAGCGTTACTGGACCGTCGGCGCTGGGGAAACGCGACAAGACTCTCTAACGCTCATATTTGCACATGCGAATGGATTCCACAAGGAACATTGGGAACCGATCGTCTACCGCCTCTTCGAGCACCAGCGAGTTGGAAGGTGCTCGTTTCGAGTCCAGGACATGTGGGCCATTGACGCGCCGAATCATGGTGATGCAGGTGTGATGAACGAGGAAGTGCTTGCGTGGGGGTACAGCACATGTGAGTTTCGTCAGCGTACTTGAAAGGTCGCGCACGCCACCGCCTGTTTTGACATTGGGTTGTGTTGCAGTCTTATGGGAAGACTATGCGCGATGCGTGCACGCCTTCCTAGCGGGTCTGGGAACTGGCGTGGACGTCGACTTCTCAAAGTGCAATCTGGTCGCAGTGGGTCATTCTATGGGAGCCGTCGCAGTGTGAGTCGGGTGACGCAACTCTCAGATCTCAGTCACACGTCACTCATCTTTCTGTCAAGTATGCTATCGACGACGTTTTTTCCGCTCATCAAATTGTCATCGGTACACCTCATAGAACCGGTCCTTCTGGGGAATTATGCCGAAGGCTTTGGCTCGCGCCTGACCGATGGTGCCGCAAACAGGAGGGATACCTGGGAAACTGCAGATGAAGCATACAATGCAATGAAGAGCAGGCCTACATGGCAGAAATGGGACGACCGCATATTGAGAATATACATAGTAAGCACGCCTATGGTGTCTCTGTCAACAGGCACGAATCAGTGAACACGACGAACAGGAGCATGGTCTCCGATCGCTACCGACCGCTGACCATTCAGATCGAAAGAGTGGTGTGACACTCAAGTGTACCAGGAAACAAGAGGCTGTGAGTCGATTTCTGAGATGATTCACACCATCATAAACTGTACCGTTACAGGCATGCTTCCGGGACTCCCGGTCACCTGGCATCGCATACAGATACTTGTCACATATCACGAAAACGATCCCCACGCACATCACCTATGGAGAGATCGCGGACTTCTTGTAAGTGTTCAGGGAGTATACAATGCTGCAAAGGAACATACTGTGAAATATGCAGACCTGCAGAATGGCGCGATGATGTGCTGCACAATGCGTCGGGGGGTATAGCGAATTTAGCAAGTGTAAGTTCAATATCGGGAGCGGGCCACCTTGTATGTATCTTGTGTTTTCGTATGCGTCTCCGTGACTGTTTTGTTCACAAGATGGACTTCCAGATTACTCAAACACACCCGGACGTGGTTGCAGATGTGCTCTGGAAATCATTAGTGCAAACGCACTCGAGCAGCCCGATTCAAGTCAGCGATGGCAGTGCTGCAGTGACAGCCAAGCTATGAGCCGTGCGTTGGATGTGATTAGCAACTCAGAAGCTAAAGTATCATTATCCGAAATCTGATCGTCAGTTCCTCATATTCAGATAACAAGTGCTTCCGCTGTGCATGATGAGTCTCATACGTCACCTCGAGGTTTCTTGAATTCTCCGCAACACAAATATCGTCGAGTTCACCCACGGAAATTGCGTTCGAGGCCTTAGGAGAGCTAAAGAATTCTCGCGTCCTCAGCCAGTCGCTGATATAGCCATCCTGCTGAACTCTATGCCATGGTTTTGAGATGATGATATTGATGATGGCCACGTCTGGCCAAGATACCACTACATGCGGGAAAGCACAGGATCACGGCTTGCTGAAAAACAAGCTTAAAGTTCCTGCACCTTCCCAAGAAGTTGATAGAAAAAAAACAAGTCAGACACGTGCGGCCTATCACCGGTTCACCGGTCATCTTGTTCCGCCGATGCTTCCGCTACAATAATAGCCGGCTCCATCAGCGACCCCGATGCTGTCCACGCCTCCAATGGTAGATTCTTCGGTTTTCCCCTAGGACCTCCGTTACTCCACAAGACCTGATACGAATTCGCCATAGCTTGCATCATCTAACTCGGGATGCAGACCTCGACGAGGATCCAGAGACAGTAGTACATGTGGCGAGTCAGTATTCCAAGCAATCAAACACCGCGTATGCTCTCAATCACCGCGTCGCAGCCTTGCTGCGCGCACAGCCGACTCCAAGATGTCGTGCCGGCGCATAAAACGTGTAGATCCCCCCCGTCCGTGTCAACATCTACCGTCATCCACCGTGATGGTCCAACCCGGGAGTACCGTCGGCTCGAACCCAAAAGTGTTCTCCAAATCGTATGTGTTTGATCCCCGTCCGTACTTGCCGTTTCGAATCAGCGTCAAACGGTACTGGGTGGGTTCGGACGTAGGCCAGGATCCAGGCATGAATAGACATGCGAACCCGGAGGGCATCGGGATACGAAGCGACCACCGACTGACACTCGTATTCGCGCACGCGGTTGGGTACCACAAGGAACATTGGGAGCCGGTCATTTACCACTTGTTCGAGCGACGACGGGTGCCCGGGCGGCGCTCGCTTCGGATCCAGGACATGTGGGCTCTCGACGCGCCGAATCACGGCGACTCGGCCGTCCTGAACGAGGAAGTGCTCGCCCAAGGGCACAATGGCAGGATATGTGAGCCGTACGTGTGTTCTGAAAGAACATCCTCGGTGCTGACAGACAAACGTTGCCGACGCCGACTCTAGTTTCGTGTGACGCGTATGCACGGTGCATGCACGCGTTCCTCGCAGGCTTGGGCACCGGCGTGGACGTCGACTTTTCAAAACGCACGTTGATAGCGGTCGGTCACTCTTTGGGCGCTGCCGCACTGTACGTCTATCGTCCTGTCTCGCATGACGACGCTCATTCCGCCCCAAGCTTGCTCTCACTCAAGCATGCGCCCCGGATCACGTTCTCGTCGATACATCTCTTCGAGCCGATCATTCTCGGAAGTTATGCTGGCGATTTCGGTTCGCACCTTGCGGATG
>JBBPLQ010000301.1:0-28752 GCA_038089855.1 Royoungia palumana
GGTGGGGTCGGCGTTGGCGTTGGGCAGCTAGGAAGTCAGGACGGCGTCCACATCGTCGAGTCGCCCTTGTCCGATACCGGCCCGGGAAGTCGTGGATTCATCCATGTCCCGACCAGTCCGTATGCGTACGTGTATACGGATCCGTTCTCGAAAACGGCGTCGCGGAACGAGGGCATGCTGCAGCGATCACAATCACCCTTGTCGTCCCCTGTGTCGTCTCCGAGAGAGGGCACGAGCGTGGACGAGAGCCATGATGCACACTCGCCCGCTAGTGGCGGTCCCACTGGTGAAGATTACCGTCACGATCGTCATCGATCAAACATGTCCAGCGCCTCTGTTTGGACGCATTCGGGTTCCAGGTTTGTCGAGGATATATGACCTCATGGCATGTGTGACTAGGTCTTATTCTATTTGCCATCCTTACCCAGTGGTCAGACGCGTTGGTCTTGTGTATGATGACACTGTCGTGTAATTTTGATGTAGAGCTTGCGTTTCCTTGGTCTCTTTTTTTCTTAATGTAATGACTCGTTGGACAGCATACGCAGTTGTATTGTGCCCCTACTAGTACAGTATTGTTGATGCGATTGTAACCCCCTAAATCCATATCCAGGCTTATAGTTCCATCCGAGCAGTGGAGACATTCGCCCCCTGCCGAAGCGTAAATGATCCTCACGGATGTGACGCATCATACTCTCCGGGCCCATTGTTTTCACACAGGTTCCCCACTGACACTGAACCATCATGTCCACCGGGTTCGCTATATCGTGGGTTTCTCCGACAGGGTGTCCGGTAACCTGGTTGGCCTGGTTCCCAACTTCAGCCGGAATGGGGCCATGGTTGGCATCAGTGTATATTCCAATTGTATTTTCGGATGCATTAAGAGCAGCCGCGGGAGTGGTGGAAGCATTCTGCATGGATCATTAGTAGAATGCGACCATGCTACCGAGTCACCGCGGACATACCATGGGAGCAGTATGCTATGTTTGGTTCACGAGACGAATGCAGACAGGTTTAGTTGACACAATGCAAGGCAGAAAGTGATATGGACATTCAATCAACTAACACATTCGTGCGCCATTAGAGTTATTGAAACGTACTACGCATGGTATAGTGCAATCCGTATTGAGATCCACGGCCCTGTGTGACGGGTCGAGCGTGGATAGATATGTAGGTGGCTAAAAAGCAGACCCGAAGGTATGAGTATACGTCGTATTTCCTGTCATATGATAGAGTATTCAAGCATCTGGCTGACGTACCAAGGCTCCATTGTCCATGTGACCCGAAAATGCAGTCTCGCTCTAGGAGTCGTATTTGTTAGCGTGAAAAGAGTACCCAAAAGCATCAAATGAACGTTAGAACTGGTCAGGAATCATCCCACCAGAGCCGTCGGGTATGGCGTTAAAACCAGAGTCGAAACGGCATCGAGAACAAAGCTGTCGCATGGAAGACGGTAGACAAGATTTATGAGGCTGCTCACCATTTGCGGTGTGGGCCGTTCGGTGGCAAGTATCAAATCCTAAAGATGCTCAAATCAGAGGGCGGCATCGGTGCTTTCTAAAGTCTCCTAATACTGACAATCAATGGCCGAGGATTCGAATTGATCTCGTTATCCAAAGGTAGTGATCCCTGCAACATGGATGGTAAGATACGCTGTGATTGGCATCGCGATGAGCAAGTACCTTTTCCTGGATATAGCCTCCAGTGTCGAGGACAGAGTTGGCACCCTCCCCACCTTGAAGGAAGACAACTACGTCAAGTCAAAAACCCGTCGTGATATCAATATTTGTGAAAGTACTGACCATTCTCTGAAGCTACGACACAGTTGTCAGACAGCGCTTGTGTGGGATCTGCATCGACTGCGCCCTGCACCATACCCATTAAACCGTGGGTAGTCAAAAATAGTTCTACCACTGACAACTTGGCCAACACAAGTGCATGAATCAACTATGGGAATTCTATGTTGGCCGGGACGACACGATGTCGACGCATTTGCTACTCTAGTTGATGATATCACGACGTCAGGAAGGGGTCGGAATGGTAGAAGATTGTTCAAGAAACGTTGGATGGCGAGAGCTGCCACCTCTGCCGTGGGGCGCGTCTCGGATGATGACCAGCAGTCTTCAATTAGGTTCCAATGGGGATTGTCGATTGGTCGAGAGTCGGGTCGGCGTGGTTTGTGGCCTCTTGCTAAGCAAAAAAGGACGGCCAGATCTTCATGTATTTCCGACCACGGCTGTTTTCCGGACAGTACCTATGTGGATTCAGAGATTAGTATAGAGATCACTGCCACTTAAAAAAGGTTGAATTGCCTCCAGAGCGACACAACCAAAGGAGTATATATCGGTCTTCGTGGTCCGGTTACAGGGTACGTTGTCTGGATCGACTTGCTCTGGTGCAGCCCATCGTAAGGCACCCGGACGTGCACTCGACCTCTGTAAATAAGCGATTGCCTCGGGAATATTCCCCACCAGAGAGGCATATCCAAAGTCCACCAAGCGCGCCTTATAGTCCGCATCAAGAAGTACGTTATTCTGTCTCGCAATTAGTTCGAATAGAGGAAGATTATTGCGATTACACACGGTGTTCAAGTCGCCATGAACAATTGGAATATAATTGGAATGCACTGTTAAGCATTACTCTTTCAGAACATCGAAGACCACAATAAGCACTCACAGTAGTGAAGCCCGTTGGAAATATCCAATAACTATCGAGTACAATCAGGAGGGTCGGAGGAATTCGGATGTGAGGCAAAACGCACAATTTGAAGTCGGTGTCCCGGGCCCAGATCTCTGTCGTGCTCCGTCAAGAAGAGATGAAGAGATCGGTTTGGCATCCATGAGGATACCAGTGACATGGCGCCATCCATCCCGAAGCCGTATGCGATACCTAGGAAAGGGACTATGTTTTGATGCTTCAATATGCTCCAGATGCCAAGCTCCCGTCGAAGCATCTGCAACGTGGTTTGTACCGACTATTGGACTGTTGAATGAAGCATAGATAGTTACCCTGGTGGATTTATGGTCTTTCTTTCCATCGGTCGTGAAACTGAAACGCAACGATTTTACGGCGACCTGAGGAAGAGGTTAAGCAATGGGTAGTAATGGAATACATAACACGTTCTCACCTCAGTTGACGTAGGACCACGCTGGTATAGACATTTATAGACATCACCGAAACTTCCTCCTGCCGAACATTGATCTTTGATCCTGATAATGTATGGCGTGAGATCGGGTGGAGGTGGGATATTTAGGATATTGCTGAAGGGTTGGTGTGAGCCAAAACTAAGTATCGAATGAAGGTGGCTCGCAAAATAGGCGTACCTGTGCATAGGAGATACAGTATCGCAGCCTGATTCGTGGGTGATAAGCAAAAAGAGTAAGATGAGCGCTCAGGAGCACAGGCAGAAATATTATACATAGTGACAGCATCATGGGAAACCCCGTGATAGAGCGAACTCCGGGTTCACACGTTTCAAACCGTCGGGCCCAAACAGATTGCTACTACAGTAGACTATCTCATAATGCAAACGGTCGGGAGACGAAAAATTGTATGCAATATGAGATATATTCGGTATCCACATATCGTGACAGTTGTGACAATCACGCTGTAACACGTCGCTACCCAGATTACTGGCGAGCAAAGAAAGTATCTAGAGTGGTCTGCTGGGCGTGCAGCAGATCTTCCCAGTGAATTTGAACCCGAAACTCGCGAAGGTATGTCAAAAAGTTGAGTGTGACGTCTGATTTTGCGTCTCCGTGCTGCAAACAAGCTTCCATGAGTCGCTCACATAGATTGAACATCTCACCGTGAGAAATACCCGCTCGCATGGGCTTATCTTCGTCAGAATCAATCTCGATTACCTCGGCGGCATCTTTTTCTGCCATTTCTCGAGCCACCTGAGCAACAATGGCTTTGTCTCCCCCGACTTCAAAAATCTCTACCATCGACTCAGAGTCCGGATTCTCAGCCTCGGCTTCAGGCCCAAGGAATTCGTCGAGTGTGGGTGGTGTACCAAAGATCCAGTTTGTCGAGCCTGGAGCTCTGCAATCAATTGAGTAATCTCGTTTTCAAGCATGCTGAACTGTGGAATCACAGGACGCGCAGGAATGCGAATTTTGAGTCCAGTTCGATTGGCAGCGGCGTGCACAAGCTCCTCGATTGCGGCAGTGGCTATGTTTTAAATTGTGTCGTTGTCGGCATCATTGTAGCGAGTTCCAGGAACATCCTTGATACGTTTCTCGTCGTCAGGGAGTAATTAAAAATTTTAAATGACCACCCGCCTGACTGTGGAATGACTCTGAGCCAAGGTCCAAGCAGGAAATAGAGCCCGCCATAGTGCATAATGATCCGACGGACCTACGCACCATGCGGTATGCATTATCATTAAATTTCACACTGTCCCATGATGGGATCCACAAAAAGGCATGCAATACAAGATTTATGCACTAGGCCCATATGCAGTATGAGATAATCTACTGTATCAGTTTCTCTGTAACCGCTTTTCTCCTCTGTCACCACGAACCCAGAACAAAACCATACCGTGCGACCAGACCACGCTCAAATCCGGCGGGACGACAGTCGTCGGATTGGCGACCCTTGGGTTAGGTTCGGTCAGCAACAAGGTGCGGCATAGCAATGGGTCAGATCTGAGCTGGCTCAAATGACGAATGGAGGGTGTTGAAGGCAACCACGGTTCCGTGTAATCGGCGGGCGCAGTTCGGGGAGCAACAGCGATTTGGCGTTAGGCAACAAGCACGCTTGCGACTGGCCGTTCGTATTGTTGGGTCGCCCTCGTTCAATACTTTTCGAGGGTACGTGACGCCACCGCTCTTCTTCCTGCATCACTTCCTCCACTAGTGGTATTCTTCGAAGCAGCATTCCTTGTCATCTCCTCGTTTCCACCACACCCGAGTAACAACTCCCTTCCTCGGTCGTCGCATCCGCCTTTGATTTTGAGTCCGTTGGCGACTGAGGCAGACTTTTTCACCTGCCGTCGCAGCTCAACCGTACCCTTAAGTCCTCGGAGCCAGACAGCGCCATGTGCTGCAACTCCCTAGCTCACCTTTACGTCCATAATCCCTCCAATCTTTAGGAATTATGACTTTATCCCGCATTGTATCTACTCCATTCTCTCCCTCACGTCGTGTCCCCTAGCGCACGCCAAAGAAATACAAGCTAGCTGCATAGTATGAGACAAATCTGAACCATCCTGTGCTATACTAAGGGATCCACAAAAGCTCTACTAGGTGAAATCAGAAGTTTCCGACGCATGTCACGATGAATATGGATATGTTCAACATCCCCGCACTCTCATTATTCACGAAGGCTGGGTTCCTTCCTCACACTGCGACTTGAGATGCACCACCCTAATGTGTCGATTTAAGCTGCCAAGTCTCATTTCTTTGCCGCAACCTGCCCACTTGCACTGAACCGTACTCTGGGGGCTTATATTCTTGAGGCCATGGAAGTCCTTTAAATGATCTGTGAGTGTCTCCTGTGTAAGCTGAAGCTCGCAGGTTTCATATATATCCGGATCTGTCCATTGGCATGTAATTGTAGCTGTGGTGGGGTCACCACTGGCACCGGAGACTCTGCTGCGGGGTGGTTCGCCGGATCCGGCCACCAGTGTGGCATTGGTCTATTCATAAATCATTAACCAAGCACTATAGCAGAGCTCTCTTAAAACGTACGCCTGTGCTACCACAGCTCAGGTCAGAGAATGCTGGAGAAGGCTGAGTTTTCAACTGTGTTGAGGTGCCGTACGGCCTCGGTCTTCTCTGTCGTTACTTATATACGGACACATAACAGACATGATATCTCAGGACGCACCCAATAGCGAGAATAATGGATCTCTAAGTCATCCAGTGAGAGGGAGGATATGCGCGTAAAAAACTTTTTATGGTTGTTCAAAGGTGATGACTATGAAGGTGTGTCATTGGAAGCTCGAAGCATGGTAGCAAGTATAATCACCTGGTCCTCAGTGTCACCCTCGATAAAAAGGGGGTCACCCCTACCTTTTCCGCTTTGAAGAGAAACAGCTCCTGCGTCAGGATGTAAATAGGCCATGGCGTTAAGAACGGAAATACTCACCATCCTCTAAAGCTACATCATATCTCTGAGACATCGCTTCCACGACTAAGCGTTCATCCACAAGCTCATGTGGCTCGAGCGTTCCCCCAGTCTAGGAAGACAGTTAGAATCCTAAAGGGAACCGGGAAAATGTGAAGATTCACACTCTTAAGGAGCATAGCCCATTGGCAATCATGGGTGATGGCGACAGTCGCGGAAGATTCCTAGGCATCTTCAGTCAACGAAATGTAGCTCAGTCCTATATATGGTGCCAACCTTCCGAAGCAAATACCGGTTGATGATATCAGATGGATGGAACAACTGAGAGGTCTGTCACCGGCAGCTGCAACATATAAGGACTACGGTGACCGACCTGTGATATCTGTGGCACATGTTGGAGCGACGCACGTCTAATTGTACACTGAATGGTCTTGTCTGTCGAGCCGCTATGGCTGATATGGGCATCCCTAGATTTTCCGCATTCAGACTCGTCAGATTCTTGCGAGTCCACTGTGTCTGTGAATTCTTCGCAACTGGATTGAATGGAAGGGTGGTCTGTTTTGACTACAATTTGTTTTCTGCCCACTGGCTCATCCCTGACTGCAATCTTGAACCCACGAACATATACTGATTGGTTGGCATTTCCATTGTAGATTCCTGGACCAACGCGACTTTCTGAATGGCGCGTAGTGCTCCAATTGTAGCCCCGAACTATGGCAGCCTCCTCCGATTGTGTGACCTTAAATTGGGCAGGTATGTTTTCTGAGCCTTCGGCCTCCTCGAATGCAGCTAAAGCCCATGAGCGTGCCTTGTAGAACCCGGTAATCAGGTAAAGGGAATCGTTGGAGATGATCTGCTCCAAGTCTTCTTCAACAAACCTGTACCATTCGACTGCATGGTGCATCGCATGTCTTGCAAATACACGGAGCCGCCGTAGTACATGTCGATCAGCGCCTTGCGGGAGGATAAGCAGTGCACCTTCGTTGGATGAGAAAGTGAATTTATAGTCGGACCTACAACATATATTTAGCGTTCTGGGTTTTATGCATGATTCACCACGTTGGAATACGTACGGTTGTCCTTCAGGACTGATTTCTACTGTGGTAACGGAGGTTGACTTGATGACATTCCCAGGAGCCTCCCGGCCAAGATAAACTGCGACATCAACGTCCTTGAGCTCAATCGGCTGGAAATTCCTGGGGAGCTGCTTGTCCCGATGCAGATCGTGATCAAGGGGAAGGCATATGTTGAAGAGGACCTCGAAGCAACCTTCAGGATCAACGTAACCCACGTCCCCGATCTTCAATCCATGATCCTGGTAATCCCTCGGGAGTTGGATGTTCAGCTCTGGCATCCATAAGGGATATCCGCGGCGCGAGCTAAGGTGCTTCGCGTATATGTCCTGCGGAGTCTCATGACGCTGAAAAGATTGTGCCATTGCAAACTCGTGCGTGGTGTGGGCTAACGTTAAGGGCTGGAATTGACAGTGCGAAAGCTTGAATTAAGCTGTAGATAAACTTGATCTTAGGCACGGCGACTGTGAAGCAGCTCTGTAAAGTAACGTTAAGACTTCAGTCGTAGTGGTAGTACCGGACTGATTGTATTCGCCTGTAAAGTAGCAATAAGACTATGTACAGGTAAGCGATAGATATGGGATGTACAAGTGGTATGGACATACCTCCGGTCGTAGTGGTAGTATGAGACTGGAGGGGGAAGGAGCTTGTCGTGCGCGTATCGCCGCGCACCGCGACCGAAAATGGAAATTTAGTATGAGGATCATAGCGAAGTAATAAAATGATTATACGGACAGACGGCCGTTCTTCGAGCTCCAACGTTCCAACCCTCGAGGGCGATGTATCACTGGCAGGTGGCTGCGCAACGGATCTTTGCAAGATATTTTGTGCATGATGAGCAACCGGAGCGGCAACACGTGACCGTGACGCGCACCGCTCTTTTTCTGCGCTGCTCTCTCCAGTCGTGGTCCCCCTCGGAGCAGCATTTCTTTTCATTTTCTCTCTGGATGAGAAATCCCTTCCCCGATCATCACATCTACCTTTGATTTTGAGATCCGTTGGCAACTGCCTATGAGGCGCACTTTTCTCAGTCACCTTCGTAGTTCAACCATACTAATATGTCCTTGGAGCCAGAAGGCGCTACGCGCTGCCGCCCCCGCCCGTGACCCCCTCCATTTGGTAGGAATCATGACTATCTAGCACTAGTCAATGCGACTCCACTCCCTCACGTCGTACCGCACACCAAAGGAATAAAGGCTACAACATGAATGCACGTGACGTCCTACGACGGTGCCCCAAATGCGCCTCACGGATATGACGCAGAAAATTTTTGCGACGAATGCTCTTCCTACAATCTCCCCACTTGCATTCAACTTTGATCCCTGGGCTCACCTCCTTCAAACCGTGTTTGTCCACGAGATGCTCCTTAATTCTAGGGGCATCTTCTGTAAGTGGAAAACAACAGGGAATGCCGTCCTGAATCCATTGGCACGAGATTGTTGCGGATGGACGATCAACCGTCAGAGGGATAGCATTGCTCTATGTATAATAGCCATCAAAGCACGAAATCATAACCATCGAGGGACATACCTTGTATGTGCAATGTACGGTCCAAGACAACAAATGAATCCATAACAGGATTCGGAGGGAATGGGATACATGCAATCAGTCAGCACATAAGTACACAAGAGTCCCTGGCACATACCGAGTGTGAAGGAATGAGGTCCATGCTGGGACCTGAAGTTCCGTACGGCATTGCGATCCCTGAACGTAGTTTTGTTTCATGCTCGCCACTCTGGAAGGAAACCCGGGGTTATGAACGTGTATTGTCGTTTCTCCCACATGTGGTAGGGTATAAGTATCATGTCAACGCACCCACTTTGTCCTCCCAGTGTCTTCTGAAATTGGACCAACGTCACTCTGTGTAGTAATCAGTTGTACGGATACGTATCTGAATCTAAATTTTCGCGTGGTACTTACTGTAGAAGTCTTCAAGTCTGGTGTTTTCTGCAGTCGAAACCACCTGGGAGGAGTGATAACATCCTAAGATATGCAAATGAGAGGGTGGCGCTGGGGTTTTCTGATGGCTCTGCTCAAGCCCATACCTCAATTGATGAGTCTGAATCTGTGTCTTCATCCAAGGGAGGTGTAGTACCCGATCGTCCTTGCGCGGGGGAAGAAGAGGCGACATCGGTGGGCATGATAACACTTGCATCGGGTTGGTATAGATCAGACGTTCTCTGTGGCGGGTGCGCGACGGCCGTGAGTGATTACATAGGAGTGCATCATTATCACCAAAGTTAGCACCTTTTCCACGACTCGGCTTTCGATATCAAGGACTCGGACGTCGTCCTTATCCTTCTCACCTTGAAGAAAGACGGCTCCTACCCCAAATAAGTTGTGATTATGCTGATGTGGAAGCACTGACCATTTTCCGAAGCTACGACATACTTGTCAGACAACGCTCGCACAATCAATCGCTCATCCGCGAGATCATGGGGTTCGAGCTCCCCTTTGGCCTAGGATGCAGTTAGAAATATTGAAGGGTAACGGTTTGGGTGAAGACTCACACTTTTCAGAAGTGTAGCCCATTGACTGTCATGTGTAATCGCGACAGTGGCAGAGGACTCCTAGAGGGTATCCAGTCAACGTCTACTCAGCCGAGAATAGACAGGAACCTTGTGGAGTAAATATCGGTTGATGATATCAGCTGGGTGGAATGGCTGTCAAAACTATGAGTTCCCCAAATCGGCGTACTTTACGGCGACGAACTTGCGACACTTGCGGCACGTGCTGGACCGATACCTGGGTCGTCGAGCTACCGTCGCGGGTGTTTGCTGGCTCATTCAACTGTTCACTTTTGGGTTCATCAGGTTCTGAGTCAACGGTATCTGAAAATTCTTCGCGACACGGCTCCAAGGAAGGGTAATCGGCCTTGACCATAATTTTTTTCCTGCCCGCCGGTTCGTTCCTAACTGCGATCTTGAATCCGCTAATAAAAACTGCCTGGTTGGCATTTCCGTTGTATATTTCAGGACCGACACGGTTTTCCGAGTGGCGAGTAGTATTCCAATTGTAGTTGCGAACAATCGTTGTTCCCTCCGGTTGCGCGACTTTAAATCGAGCGGGGATGCTTGCGGAGTCGGCTTCAGTCTCTCCGAATGCAGCCAGAGCCCACGAGCGCGTCTTGTAAAACCCAGTGATGAGGTAAAGGGAGTTGCAAGAGATTGTTCGTTCGAGGTCTTCCTCGACGAATCTGTACCATTCGACCGCATGCTGCATTGCATGCCTTCCAAATAATCGGTCACGTTGGAGGGAATGTTGGTCAGCGCCTTGAGGGAGGATAAGTAATGCACCCTCGCTAGATGAGAAGGTAAATTTATAGTCAGATCTACAATGCAACACGATGTTATTGAGTCCCATCCGCCTTCCAGGATCAACACTTCCAGATACGCACGGCTGTCCTTCAGGGCTGACTTCTATCGTCGTGACAGAGGTTGATTTGATAACCTTTCCAGCTGCCTCCTCGCCGAGATATGTTGCAATATCAGCTTCCCTGAGTGTGATTGGCTGGAAGTTCCTGGGCAGCTGTTTGTCACGATGAAGGTCATGGTCGAGGGGGAGGCATATGTTAAATAGAACCTCAAAACATCCCCGTTCAGGAACAACATAACCGACGTCTCCGATCTTGAGACCATGTTCCTGGTATTCCTGCGGAAGCTGGGTCTTCAGTTCGGGCATCCATAAGGGATAACCACGGTGCGAGCTGAGGTTTCGGGCGTAGACACTCTGCGGAGTCTCGTAACGCTGCAGAGACGGTCTCATTCCAACTGCAGTGGAGATTGTGAAACGAGGTAAAGTTAAAGGTGACAGTCAAAAGCAACGATGCAAAAAGCTGTGGTTGAACATGCTGCTTCATGGGCGACAGATGCACAGGTGCGTGGGATACCTGGTGCACAGCAGTCAATATCTCAGCATATTCAGAGGCTCGATGTGAGCCTTTTGGATATTGGTCGAAGGATGAGTACCGAAATCAGTTCAGAATTCAGCTATGTCACACAACTAGATGATTGCAATCATTGGTGGTCCAATGATGGAGTCAGAAAGATTCCCGAGATGCACCCTTCCGAGGATCAGCATGATGTATACTAGCCCCACTTTACAGATACATCAACAATCACCAGAGACTCCGAAGCGTAGTCGAACTCAGAGTTTTCCCAGTGGTCCATCCAGGACGAGCCATGCGATTCTCGCGGTCTCCTCCAATACCGTTTTCAAGCAATCCTCTCCCCAAGAATAAGTTGGAATCGCGTAGAATAAGACGGCAATAACATAGAACTAACTCACTTGAGCCAGAAAGTGGAGCTTGGAGTGGAGCGTCCACATGTGAATAGTTCTGAGAGAAAAGAACAAAATAAGACGGGAAATTTGATGATAGAACACCTTACATCAAAGTTCCTCGTCGAGTGCTAAAGTTGAAATTCTCCACGGCTATCTCTCCGTGATCCGTCTTCACTTTGTTTTCCACCACCCCCAAATTGATCATTCTGCAACGCCATGGGTTTTTTGCCACCCGGGTCGGCTCAGGCCGATCCGGTATGGTCGCTGTTACAGCCAGTAGCTGGGGGAGACAAGGATTAGCTAGATATGTGTCATATCGTTCCTGCACTGCTCTGGCCGTTCTGATCAATCTTCCCTTCTCGGTAGGCTCACTCAGTGCCTGTGCCATCGAGAATCGTAGCGGAACCATAGTACTGAAAGATATGATGTGTTTTCCGGGGTCGACAGGCGGTTTCGCGTAACGTTCAAGAGAGATACTAAGGATGCAAACGGAAGAGAAAGGTGAGTATATACAAGCGCACGGGAGAAGTATCACTTACCTTGTCATCTCATAAGCAAAATCGAGCTCACCTCCGACTGCAGCGATCGGATTCATCTTAACATATTCGTAGCGTAGAATAGAGCCGTGACGGAAACTCCAGTTCTCTTTGTCTGAGCAACGATCGCAGCCGTCTCCGCCTCAGATAAGGTAATATTGCAACGGAGCGGTGGATCGGGCATATTCAGTAGGCGAGATGGAGGTACTAAATTGATACAAGGCTGGAGAAAAACGGCACGAGCCATTGCTAGTAGGGGAGAATAGGAGCATAATAGGAGAGTCGGATTGAAACCTACGTGAAGTCCGCTGCCACTGCTCAGTAACACACTGTATGAATTCTCTTCCGGACGTTTCCCATTCTCTCATTAACCCTCCAGTCGCTATAATCAGGTCGATTGGAAGGTTCCTCCACTTTTCCGAGGGTTTGATCGTCACCTCAATCCCCTTGCTGGACATCCATTCGCACATGAGGTCCAGTCCACATAATGCGGGACCCGCGTCCATGATGGAGTGAGAAACACGAAAGTACAGACCGTATTCCCTGTTATTATCGTCACGCTGACCGGAGGTCGTGAGCAGGTACACCCTGGAATGAGTAATGCTAGTGCCTGTTTTGTTTACATAAAGGAACCGCGTCAGAAACGCAGTTGACGCAAACTCGGTTGAGTTCAGTGATGCTCCTCGTTCTTCGACAGAAAAAGCGAGATCGAGCCACACTTCCATATCAGAGGACGGCATATATACTCACTGGAAAGTGTCGGTGCTCACTTCGATTGTGCAGGCAATGATAGGGCAAACAAAGATAGGACGAGGAAGAGCGAATCATCCACAAAGGAAAACGTATGTTGTGAATATTCTTACCGGAGTTTATCCAAAGCTCGGCGAGCACGATCTCTCATCTCCACTACCCCGAACCAAGAGGTCAAGTTCAAACCAATAGCACCTTCACCCGCCCTGCTTAGTTTGCGAACTGAAGATTCGGCCGAGCAATTTTTTTCATAGTAGCATAAAGAAAATCAATATTTGCCCGTTGGGATTGTTTGTGCAACACGCTCAGAGCCAATCATAGGTCTATAGTATGTGAGATCAGTATGATATTGATAGTGCAAGGCTGTTATGAAACTGACCAGATATATGCGGAGAACCCGCGACTCCGTACTAAGGACCCATGCTGATGGAAGAGGCAGAAGGGAAGGTAGCCCAGACATTTCGGGCGAGGTTAGCAATCCCATGATTAGTACCGCAGCCTTTAAACTTTTATAAGGAATTCTAGTACAGTCACGCAACTAGACCGGCTCGCCTCAGTTATGCGGGATTCACTTCGGATATATAATCCCTGAGGGTGATTTGACGGTAGTATACAGCCATAGCTAGCTCGACCATTTTACATCCTCTGCTAATGAGGTCGCTGCTCGTCCATAACAGTGAATGCACGAGACAAGGGATTCATGATACTGGGATGTTTGAGGAGCATTCTAGATGAGCATAGTGGAGTGCCAGGAATACAATAGCTTGATACTTTAACCTAACGAGGAGCGAACAGGGAAATTTGAACAAGAGAAGTATGGTCTCACGTAATGTATTTTGCAAAGTACGTCGGATTCCAGGCTCATTCGGCTTTGGCCCAGCAGTGTGCTCGGCTCCAGTAATGTAAAGCCGGAGTGCTGAAGCTGAAGCTTGAAGGTTGGCGGCTCCAAAGTCACACTGGGTCTCGGAATCGGTCGCACGCACTGTGCTGACAAATGTTACACTGCCACTGTTTAGTTCTCAACAAGCGCTTAATATGGCGAATCACACGTCGACGATAAATCTGCTACTGTTAATAGGTTCGCATGAACACCAGATAGGATATATGAGCAATCGACCACAGGTTAGTCCCGAAAACCATGTGCGCGGCCACAGGTACGTCGTTATATACAGGCGAAGACCGCAATATCCACTGATCACCAAGGCTATACGAGGCAAATTGAACTCCACGGTGATAATACCATTTACTCCGTTGCCTTCGCGGAAGATGAAGGACATATCTTATGCGGGAGCCAAGAAGGGGTGCTTTGGGTTGACGACACCCGGGTGGTGAAAACAATGAAAGCCAGTAGTGCTGTCTACGCAGTGGCAGTATCGAAGGATGGGCACTGGATAGTTACAGGGGAATTCGGGAAGGTGATAGTCTGGGATGCAAGGACCCACGAGAAAATGCACGAATTGAAGGCGCACAACACAAAAAAACAGTGTGTGTCTGCCATCGACGTTTCGAACGACTCAACTCGGATTGTCTCTGGCTCCGATGACAAAGCGGTTCGCATCTTCAGCATCGTGACCGGACAACGACTGGTTGGTCCCATCCAGCACGATAACTTCGTAGTTGGGGTCAAATTCTCTCCAGGTGGAGAACGTGTAGCAGCCGCTGTAGTCGAGTGTGGTGTTCGAGTCTTGGATACTCACACCGGGGTCACTCTGCTCGACATTTCCATCCCCATTGACCGAAACCCGGGCAAACCCCTCGCCTGGTCCAAGGATGGCTGCAAGCTCTTTGTCGCATCATCTGGCAAAATCAATTGCGTCGAACCCTCGCAAGAAGATTCAACTTCCTCTAAGTGTGTAGAGTGGGCCATCCAAAACTCCGACGTCCCTATCTCCATCGTGAACAGCGGGAGGTTCATCGTGTGTTCCGCAGGTTCTTCTGTCTCTTTTTGGGACCCTCGTACGCATAAGCAATTTGGCGATACTTTTGTCCACTCTGCAACAATTCGATGCCTCACTGCCTCCCTCGACGGGATGCGTCTTATGTATGGGACGAAGGACCAGAAGATCGTAGTTCATGACCTCAGCGACACGCTTAGTCAATTCTGTTTTACTATTGATGTAAGTATTGGCTTTTCCGTGGTATTACTATAATGTCTCTGAGCTGCTCTCCATAGCTACCCCTCATGCACGTGAGTGATGCCGCCCTCCAGCTATGGACGCAAGACAATCCCATGAAAACTGAAGCCATGCTATCGGAGGAGATCGAAATTATGGGATATCCCAATCATCATATGTTTGCTAATCGCGCATTGATACGGGCCCATCTAAAGCAATGGCGTGGAGCGATTGATGATGCTACGAAGGTAGGTCGCCTACCGGTTGTTACTGTTTATTTGCTTCCGAGAAGAGCACTACAGTCTTTGCAAACACAACCATCCCCCATCGGTCACATTGCCCTTGCACTTGCGTACCTCGGTCAAGGCGAACGAGAAGCGGCGCTGTGGGCATTCGATCTAGCATTCCGCGACTGTAATCGTGTTGATAATGTATTTCTTCTGCTCATCAAGGTATGTAGCGGCGCTGGCAGATATGTGTGAGCGCTTAAACCTCCTTTCACCCAGGCTATCCTCCTGTATATATCAGGAAAGTACGAAGACGCGATATCGCGCATGTGCGATCTGATCCCTCCGAAGGACGATAGCTTAACATACTGTTATACCCAGGTACGCCATAAGCTGGTAGTGACTTAATAAACCGTCTGTCTATATATCTCCAGATACTCGCGAGCATGTACCTGGACATAGCATCCTATGAACTAGCAATACAGATGTTCAAAAGTGCATCCCTCATAGCTCCCTCTTGTGGATGCTCTCACCTCACGACTGTCTCACTCGTGCGTCTCCTTTTGAGTATTTGGGACGTATATTAACGTTTTTCTGAAGGTATTTGGGAAGCCTTTCGACCTAATGGAGGTTCCTGCTCTGAGGCGGGTATGCGAAACCTTGTACGCAAATGGATACGAGAGGGCGGCTGCGGAGATTTTTTTGGATTTGACGGAGAAGATAAGCCTGGAAGGTCGAATGGACAGGGTGGACACAGCCTGGGTCACGGGTAAGTTCAGTATATTATTTGAACGATGCGTGGATAGACGTTTGTCTTCAGAGTTCAGAAAAAAGTGTATCGCCATATGCGAACATCTTGGTCATCTTTCATTCGAATCTGCTCGATTTAAAGAAGCAATCGCACAATATACGATGGCTCTGTCCCTGAGACCCGCGACTCCTGCAAGTTTTCTTATCAAACGGAGCAGGGTACACGCTGCGGCCGCATCGTGGGCCGACGCTCTGTGTGATGCAGATAAGGTATGTGTATACATCTCCACTTCTATATGGCCCATATCAATATCTGCGCGCAGGCAATCGCACTGGACCCTTTGTGTCCATGGGGATATGAATGCAAACAAGTTGCACTTTATGGTACTCAACTATATGACAAGGCAGTTGAGGCGTACAAGGATTTTCTCTCCGCTCTCGAGAGCTCTCATCGTCCAGAGATTTGTCGTAAGTCTTTCGGGTACCAATCAAAAGGACAAAAACAGACTTCCCAGTAGAATTACGCCACAGCTATGTTTCGCCTGACCAAACAATTGCGATCATTAACGAAGAAGTCCGGAGGGTCTCCAAAACATGCCCTTTCGTTCTCATAGACGTTACAACGGGTTACCTTTGGGACATGAAAGAGCGAGCGACAGATGCATTCAAACAAAGTCAGGCCTACGGAAAACTTGTCTCTTCTGTGACGACCTGGTCCGATCGAGCGCAGATCGTGTCGGTAATTGCAAAATATTTCGAATATGTGACGCTGTCCCACGTGTGGGATTCGCAGGGGAAAGAACCATCTTACCAGGATGTTGCCTCGGTTGGATCTGTCTTGGGCCTTGATGTCTTGGCACGTCCGCTGAACGCAAAACTACTCGGATTCTGTGAAGAAGTGGGCAGACTCGGTTACGTCTGGGCATGGTCGGACACATGTTGCATCAACAAGGAGGGGCCGGAATCCGTCATCAATGAGTCCCTCACTCTTATGTACCAATGGTACAAAAATTCTGCCGCGACGCTTGTGATGCTTGCAGACGTGGAACCGGGTACCAAAGCCCTCACGCGTAGTCGTTGGATGACACGGTGCTGGACACTCCAAGAGCTGCTTGCTCCGAAGGTTATCCGTTTTTACGATTGCGAATGGAATCCGTACCTTGGTGATACGAAAGCAAACCACAAGGAATCCAGTGCGATTATGGACGAGCTATCGAGCCTGATGCGCATTTCTTGCGGAACCATCGCCAGATTTAGTCCGGACGACCTGACGGTATGTGAGAGGCTTCGCTTAGCTTCGGGACGGCAAGCAAGAGAGGTGGAAGACGAAGCATACTCCCTGAGAGGCATCTTCCAAAGTGACATATACCCAAAATACGGGGAGAGGAAGGATGCTCTTGGCAACCTTTTGCAGGAAATTGTCGATCGCTCACGCGACGTGGCTGTGCTTGCATGGAACGGAACACCGTCCTCGTTTAACAGTTGTCTCCCTCTTTCCCTTGCCGTCTACAGCCATCCATCGTACACTATAGAACCCGTCCTGGTGGAGGAGATGGAGAGACGGATCGCAGATCTACAGTCAACACTCCTGGAAAAACAACTTTTTGCGATCTACGACCAGATTGTTGGTCTGCCACCACTACACTTCAACAACCGCCGTCTGCGCCTTCCTTGTGTCGTATTCCCTGTCAAGGATCTCGAAAGGTCGCGTATGAATGCTCAAACCTACCATGCTCAAGTGTCTGGGTTGGGCAACGTCGAATTCATGACAGCCCTCCCGCTCGACAAGACGCGTGATCTTGTGTTTGCACATCCATGGATCCCTGAAATTCGGGGATCCCAAGACTCCAAGGTCCATCGAATTCGCGGGAACGAGCACGGGGCGTTTCACGACTCCAACGACGGTCATGATTCCGAAGGCATGGATGTTGACTTTGAAAGCGGATCCTCCAGGGTGTTTGATGGATACTCATCGACTCCTTTGGACAAGCGCTACCGGGCGTTGCAGCTCGTCGCGCGCCTGGAGCAGCCTTTCAATGCGCTGATACTCGCACGCCAGCCGCACAGTGAATTCAAGAGAATTGCCACCGAAAACAGGGTTATTGTCACTGCTCAGGTTTCTTGCTTGAGGGAAGTTCGTACGGAGGTGGTGGAGATCCTGTGAATATGTACATGTAGTCTGCATTCCGGCACTCGTTGTCTGGTTTTCTATTATGTTTTCCGATGCTAACTAGTACTTTTTTTTGTATAACACATGGAGAAATTGGGATTTGAAGCCAGAGTCTCGTGCGATCACGTTTTGACGAGTTCCTTCTTAGTGGTCCCGTGCATTTCTGAGTTAGGATGGGCACGTCCGGTCCTGAACTTCGGTTCGAACCAAACTTTTCATGAACCAAACTCTGGTTGCGTTCGGGTTCGGCGAAAGGGGCTGAACCGGACCCACCTTCAGGTTCATCTTACTACTCATGCATGTGGACCATACTTTATGAAGCACTTCAAGTACTGGTAAAGCAGCATGGAGAGTTGGGCCATGTTCACTTGAGAATGTATGTTGGGCATTCTCAGCATACTTAGGGAGTAGTGAGTCTTCTTGTCACAAAGGGTAGTAATATTGTAAATACTGCCAGTAGGGTCAGCATGTGATGAACATGGTTCCATTTGATGTTGTTTAGTTGTAGCTCATATATCTTGTAGTGTTTCTCACTGTCCTGCTCCTATGCACTGAGACATGCTATGAATGTATTCACCTCCTGAGACTTGTTAGTGATATGAACAATAGTAAAAGTTACTGTAAAACATATTTATTACCTCCTTTAGATCTAGCACACAATGAAGTATGACAAACCTTGACAACCATCACACCTTCATGTCAAGTAGTAGCTGTAATGGGTGGAAGTGAGTCTGAATACTTTTGAACATTTCTTTGCATTTTTTTAATGATCATACCTGTAAGAAATTGCATGAGATATAATGGAAAGTCTAGATCTATTGTTCTTACATTGATAGTGATGGCACAAATGATGCCAATCACATCACAATCATCTCCACCACTTGTAGAGAGAAGGTCTGCCTCAGGTATAATAGGATAATAGTGACTTGAAGTATTGGCAGTCCCCATAAATGCCTAGGTGATGAGACATATGCCATGCAGCTGTAATGATAAGATATGTAAGTTGAATTGCTTGTATTGAAATTAGAACAGCTTACCATAACCAATGCTTTTGAGCATCAAATGTCTGTCCTGTTTCAGCAGAAACAAGCTTCCCAAGCTCATCCATAGTGTTTAAAAGTCCAGTCCTAGGACTGCAAAAGAACCAGGACTGGACTGAACTGGACCAAAAAAGACTGGACAAATCAGTCTTTAGTGGTTCTGGTCTTTGGTGGTTCTAGTTCTGGTCATTCAGTTTTTGAGAAATCAAAGATCCAGTCAGGACTGGTCTCTTGACTGCACAGCCACATTCCTACATATAGTAATATATACCCCTGTTTTATACAATTTTTTGCGAATTTTTCTACTCAGAATTGAATTTTAATATATATTCAACTTATTTAATAAAGATACTGGTTGATATATCACACAATTTACTTGTCACTGAAATACACACTGTCAAAACACTATATTTATGTATATTTTGTCAATCTATGCTGATGATTGGGTCTACAAGTGGTCTTTAATTCATGTTAGACATGCTATATGACTGAAACAACATTCAATTTTGGAATGGTCATATCTCTGTCATTTGTCGACCAATTTTGATGATGTAGCCACTGATTTGTAGCTAGGAATTAGGACTACAATATGGTATCTGACAGGACCAATCTAGGGCAAGTACAGCTTTCTTTGCAGCTACTTGTGGATTAGTACAAAATGAGGATTCCTATATGGTCCCCCACTATGGTACTAACTAGCAAAGACTGCACAGAACCAGTTTTGGTCCAGTTTATTTTCAAAACTAGGTATTTAAAAAACCAATCTGGTCCTAGTCTTTCCTAAAAGGCAAAATAACTGAACTGAACCAGTCTTTAAAACACTACTCATCCATCATAGTCTTGTTGTTGCTTGTATTGTTGCAGATTCCATATGTATCCAATCTGGTGAAATATATTAGTATAGTGCAAATGAATATTAATAATTTTGTATCTTATGTAAAACACCAGCATGTTTATGTAGCTACCTTGTAGAGGACTTGTCCAAGGCAAACTCTGTCATAAGCATGGTTGACCTGAATAGAACCTAAGAGTCCTGCTTGAAGAGTCCATACATGGGGTGACCTTTCTTCAATCCATGAGGTGGTGACTGTAAAGTAAGCATCAATTATTGATACTTGCCAAGCATCACATGTCAGGTTGACACATCCTTGAACATCCTTGCTCTATTGTGTAGTGTATTGTTAGCAAATCTCATGATTTATCTTCATAGCACTCACTGAAAACATTTGATGAAGTCTTTTCCTGTTCTTGGGGAAAAGATCAATGATTTCTTGACAACTCACCTTGTGACTTCTTATGTTGATTCTATTTGTGACACAGGAAGTAATCTGTAGTACATTCTGGAATGAGGGGTGCTCTGTAGCAGAGAGCCTGGGCTATGATCATATGAGATCAATAGGATTACATGTTGATTTTAATATTATTACACTCACCTGATTGGTATCAATAATCTACTTTACCAGGGTGTCTCACAAGGCCAGATCTGAGTAACAGATGTCTTGTTCCTTGGCTACCACATGTGTGTTGAATGAGGACTACCTGTTGAGCCCTGGTGTTCCAGATAAGCTGGCTTTACAAGCAATCTCACAATACTGTTTGGTATCTTTAGGCAGCATAGAGATGAAACTGTTATTGGCTGCCTGTTTCTGATATTTGGTCAGATGAATAGCTGACTGATTGTGTTACAATATTGTGGTTTTATAGATGATGGTGACTGGTTTTTGCTGTAGCTTACTAAAGAATCTTGTGTAAAAAGGGAAATGTAAAACATATGAGCAAGCATTACAATCCCAATACTTTTTGCCATCCTTCAAGTTCAGTAAGGAAAAGAATGTTTCAATGTCTTGCATGTGATCACCTGGTGTCCTCTTGATGGGCCTATCAATATCAGCAATCTGAATGTCTTGGAGCAAGCTGCCATCAGACTTGATATTGACTACATCAACTATGTCTGATGACTGTGACAGGCTTGTGGGAGGAATTATAGTATTGCCTTTGCCTATTGGGTTGAATCATATAAATAGCTAATTGTAAATAAACAAGTAATTGTGAAACACTTTTTGAAACTTTTTTTTGGATTGACTTTCTGGCTCTGACTCCTGCTTGGAAGTGGTTGAAAGGATGTCAAGCTCAATCATCTTGTGTTTTTTGCCACATGGATGTTGATGCAGCTATATTGCCTTTGTTTGCTGGTGAGAAGTAAGCTCCAACTTGGCATCATCATCAACACATATAACATGTACTGAGGGGGCAAATATATGTTTCAGTCAGTATGGCTGTTCTTCATCAGGTATCCGGTGTCAGTTTGGGTGAGCTATCATATTAGAAAATGAAATGAAATCTTAAAATTTATGTCAACATATACTTTATAGATAATTAGATTTTGCTAGCAAAGATTTCAAGGCTTCTGAGGCATCAATGGTTTGGTCTACATACTTTGTCTTGGCTTCTCAAAACAGTGGGCTGAGCTATCATAGGGGCTTGGATAGGGCTTGGGTCGATTGGCTTCCTGGCTTGAGGCTATGCTGGTACAGTACTACAAGCAAATCAATCATTTGACTATAAACCTACAAGCAGCCTGAGTCTTAGCTGTGAAATCATTATAACTTCCTTCCTGCCTTTTTCATAGTTCATATACTGCTCCTCTTTTGATTGTTTAAATTATATTTTGTTCTTGAGTTTTCCCAAGAAGGGTGGGCTTGAAGGAGGGGAATATTACTTGTAAAAGTCATTGAGACCATCTACAAGCTTTGTCTGGTCCTTGAGGAAATCATATGTCTTTGTATTGAGACAGGGTGTATAAATACGTAGATAGGATCCTTGTCCTTGTTCAGCTCAACTTGAAACTTTGCTGATTCTGCAACACCAAGGTCTATCAATACAGTAATGTAAGAAAGCCTACATAGTCAGGGGCAATACTACTATGATTTTGCTTGATGTTCTTCGAAGCCGGATGCTGTGAACAGTTTTGAGCTTCATCTGAAATAAGGATATGTGATATTGTCTGATTATTTTCCCCCTCTTGAGGCTCAAAGTAGATCAGAATAACCTTGTCAATTACAAGCTGACTATGACAACATTGGATAGCACTTGTTTGTGTCTATTCTTTGAGTGATATAGGAATTCATAGAGATCCAGTGGGAGAAGTTGATATATGCATCCTAGTTGATACCTTGAATAAAGCCTTAGCTTTTGGTACAACTGTCTAGCATTTCTCCCCAAAAACAAACTTCAGGACATCAACAACCAACACTGAACAACAATACAGGAGCTTCCTATTGGGAATTGTCAAGCTTTTGCCTTCCTTGTGAACAAAAAGATTCTTCACCAGGAGCCAAAGTAAACATCTAATCAACTTCCCAATGTCAATCACTCCTTCACTGAACACATATATCAGGGTGCTTAAAGCAGAAACCAGATTATTCTTGTCATTGTGCAGCACATCAATAGAATCACATGATGTAATGGGCTTTGAAGGATAGGTTGTGCAGCTCCAGGTTTGATGCTCAATGGTCTTAATACATACACAGATAAGACTGGGAACCAAACCTTTAATATAAAAAATGGTCTTGTGGTGACCAAAGGTGATGTCAAGGCCAAATCTCTGATCAATTATTGTGAAAACTTGATAATGAATCCCTGGATTGAAGCCCTCTTTTGTTTTACACAGTTTATCTCCAACACTTTTGATGATGTCTAAGAGTGAGCTTTTCTCCTTACATTCATCTGGAAATCAATCAGTAGGTGTAAACATGACACCTGGAAATGAGCACACGGTGGATGTCCATATTGAATGATGTGCTTCTCATTTCCAACTTCAGTTGGCTTCAGGCTCTTAATACACTTGGGTGATGGAGCATGCTGATCTCATCCTAGTTGTGTAAATAGTAGGAATAGTAGCTGTACATCAACAGCAAACCCATTGGAAGGAACTAGATGATGTTAATGAAGAATGGAGTTAGTATAGGCAATATCATACATATTATCTCTAAGGGGCTACAAAGTGTGCAATCTGAGATGTGGTTGAGGTAAACACCATCCAGACTTTATGTTCACTTTTCTATGAACATTTGTTGATAATCTGGAGTAAAACTGTTGTCAGGTAAGTTGACCTGGAAACCTGGCATTCATGTAGTACATAAGCCTCATTGAGGGCAATCTCTATCACATATCTGTTCTTGAATGGGGTTTTCACTTTATCTATCATCTCCTTATAGCAATTATTCATGATATTAGTTTCACATGTCCCAAACAGTTTTCTTCCAACCTTTGAGAAGTGATGTGACAATTCAACTTGGTGATTTATGCAAGTGGTACTTATGTTGGCAAACTCCATTTGCAACTTGTCAAAAAATGTGCCGGAGGGCCTCAGGGTTGTCAGTGTTATACATACCTTCATACAAATGACAACTCTATGGGTAATGCCTGCTGAGGACTTTGAAAATTGCAGCAAAAAATGCACAATACTATCTATAGTACTTGACATCACCATTATTTCACTGCTTGGAGTAAATATATTTGCAGGTATGTTGTCCTAAGGAGTATATTCTCTTCCATCCATCAAGGATCAAATATTCATGTATAAAATACAAAAATTCTTTTTGGCAAGCTGCATAGAAATGTACATGCCAATTCCATGTCAAATACAATTATAAAAACTGGCCTTGAGCATTAGACCTGTCTTTCCTTTGCCAGAACTCTAGACTATGATGCAAAAATTGATATAATACCTCTGTTTTGCTTCTTGGAAATCCTTGTTGTTTTGCTCAAGATATTTGATAAATGCATCAAAAGCATCATCTTCAAAGGGGCAACTAAACTCCTCTTTCAATCTTGTTTGCTGTCCTAGTGAAAGATGCTCTTGTACGTAATGTAAGGACAGATCAAGGCATGTCCAGACTCTAGAGATACTCACATATTTCCTTTCTAGGGTGAAGAATAGCTATGGATGGTAGGTAGGTCAGTTATCACAATATGACTTTGTTTTCCAAACTTACTATATCTTGTCTTTCATCCAGGGATGGTTCTTCAAGGAACCTTTGAGGGATTATGATTGACACAGGTATGATCTAGTAAGGGGTTATTCATGACCACAGTACAGAGTATTTCTCATATTTCTAGGACTATTGGATTTGATTTTCACTCTGTCAACCCAGTCTCAAGCAAAGCCTCTTGCATAGCTGCATCCATCTGATGATGTTCTTTATCTTTATAGACATCATAAAGAAGTACATTAGAAGGCTGAGATATAAGAGGCACTGAACCAAATGGATCAACTTCCATCATATCGACCTCCATCACAGTTGGATTGTTGCTAGTACTAGTGGTGGTGGTCATACAGGACTTTGTATGATGTAAAGGATGAGCAAGAAGAGGAGAATGTATGTGTGTGTCATAGATTGGGACTTATTGGAAGGTGTGTGGAATCAACCAGGTGAAACAACCCTCAAACTATGAGAATTGTGTAGTTGTCCTGTTTTAGAGCTGGGCTAGAGCTTAGAGAGGAGTGTTTGAGAAGAAACAACAAGTTGAATAAACTGAGGAAAGTATGTTACTTTATAAAGGTATATATAGTGTCTAGGTGTTGTTTGTACATATGGTATGTAAGCAACCATGATTGGATAATGAATGTGGTATGATGCACAGCATCTATTAATGGAATGATGTCATAGATAAGGCACTACCTTGGAATGGAAGAGAAACACATAGCCTTGATAAGTGGATCATATCCCATTGGTGGGATTTATATAAGGGTATGTAAATGTGGTAGCCAATAGAGATGTATTCTGAGTGGTTTGGTATGAGGCATAGAGGTCTAGAACAAGTCTGGTTGGAATAGAGGAACAATATAGCATTCTTGTGATTAGAAGACTTGTTGATAAGATAAAATAGGATTAGATGGCATGAAGACAGGGGTTGAACATAGAAGTTTAGGAGCATTCCATAACACCAGGTGTGGAAAGCTTGTAGAACATTCACTTTGGATTGAGCTAATAGTGATTGGGAATATGATTCATTCAAGATTGAGATAGATTATACAAAGTAGCTTATATATGAAAGAGAAAGGCTACAAAGTTAATAGTAAATAGCCTACTGAGTGAGCTTAGACACAACTGAATAGGGTTGAGTAACAATAACAAATAAAATAAAAGGGGGTGCTGAACCTTCTTCTGAACTGGATCAGTTGCTGTATGTGAAACAATCCTTACAACTTACCTCTGAGATAAAAGAAATAACCACATGACAACAAGACAAACATATAGCAAAATCTCTATATATAATATCCACTCTATCTTTCTTAACATCTCTGGCAATGTAATTATTTGTGTATTTATCATTCTATTATTGCTATGATTTGACATATTCACATCAACCATCTAGTAGCAGTGGGGCACATCTCATGTGACCTTTAATATGGATAACAATAGCAGTGGAAGGCAATAAGTCAAAAACTAGCTAATAACTAATGAATTAAAAATTCCCAATGGAAAAAAACTGGACTAAAGTTAGGACTGTCAACAAAGGGGCCCTCCCTGTGATGACCTAACCCAGAAGTGAAATTACATAACCAAACTAAAAAAAACCAAGTTCTCACTCATTGAAAAAGAAATGATCACAACAACAAATCAAGTGGAAAGAGTGCCAGAACTGTAATAACAGGTCTATAAAAAGGAAGTCAGTATGGGGAGGAAGTAGAAGCAGGACTAGTGCACTGACATACTAATCCTCACCCTAACCCCCAGAATCTAGTAACAAGGAAGTAGGAGTAGGGCTAGTGCCATAAACACACCAATCCTTGCAACAAAACACTAGGCCTCATATCATACAGAAAGTCACATACCTCAACAAGTAACACATACTTTTGAATTATGTAGGCTGTAGTCCTACACAATACAAAAGTAAAGTTACTGATGGTTGCAATGTGGTGATGACCACAAAAGAAAGAATAGAGGAACGATGGTGAGCAAGATGGGTTGAAAAAGTCAAGATAATTTTGTAATACTAGCCTTTATACTTTTATATGAGCTTGTGAAACAACCTTGAATATAAGATTGTTTATAGTAGTAGTTATACTTTACTAAAATTTATGAGCTTTAAAAAGTCTGTGAAACAAGCCTCAAATGTCAAAGACTTGTATAGTGGAAAAGTGGTAAAAGGGTAGTCTCTGATTTGTAAGAGGGAGAAGATTGAGAGAACTTTACTGGAGTTCTCCAATGCTGAATTGGGTTTATATACTAGTACATGATGTTTGTATCTATTTGTGTTATTCTAGAGAGTTCCATGATGTAAGCATATGTATGTGATTGGTTAATGTAAATGGTGCCATAAAGGCTGTGTGTAAGTATTTGTTTGATTGGATGATAAGGATGATGTCATAGATAAGGGCCGTACTTGGCTATGTAAGTGTGGCAGCCAATAGGAAGTATTTCCGAGCATAGGTTTGACATGAGGCATATGGTTCTAGGCTTTTGGGAATGGAATGAGGCATGTGTGTAGAGAAACAGTGTATGGTGTAGGATGAACATGTAGTTTGGGAAATGGGATGTCATGTGATTGATTAGATAATGGAGGGAATATATGAGTTTTGAATAGGAGTTTGGGAGTGTCTGTAACAGTCTGTATAAGAGAAGATACAAATTGATTTAAATGAGGAATATGTGCTACTGACATGGTGTTTATATACTGTTCTATAGTGTTTGTATCTATTTGGTTTATTCTAGAAATTTCCATCAAGATAGACATATATCAGTGGAAAGAATGGAATATGTCATAGATTGTATATTCATCAATTGTGCCTTATCATGACTTTACTAATAGATATCACTAGATGATCAAAGACCTTTGTGCTATTGTCACCTTCCAAAAGTCTACTCAAGCAGTGGATACACTTCAGGCTGTATGCCAAAGGCTTGGAATACTACATGGACTTGAAGGTATTGGAAAAACACATTTTGTTGCATTTGTACTGTTGTGATATCTTTACAATGGTGCCTACCTGCCCTGTATACAGTTGTGAATGGCAATTTGTTTAAATTTCCAGTATGTTTATTTGATTTGATTTAGTAACTTGCTTTACATATGTATCTTCTTTTCTTCTCAGAAAGCAGAGCTTGCAAATATCTTTTGATCAGGAAGTATTATTCAACTGACTTTTGAAATCAGTCTCAATCGTTTTATCCAAGTTGTAGCACCTATTATCAAGTCCATTGTTTGCTTAGAGTCTACATAAACAAATCCAGCAGATATGTACAAGTACTAGATGTTACAGTAGCTCTGTGTAAGAGATAATGTAGTCCCAAAAGGAGTACTGGCTCAACTGATGAAAAGTCCAATGTCTAGCTGATTGGGAGTAGCTACTAGAGTGTTGGGCAGGTAAGTGTTGAAACAACACCCAAAACAACAAGGGCGATGTGTAGTGGTCCTTTGTAGAGGGACTAACTCTTTGAGAGTAGTTGTTTGAGTGGAAAGATCGAAGTGAATTAAACTGGGGAATGTACGCTACTACATGAGGGTATATATACTGTTCTAAAATGTTTGTACGTATTTGTGTCCTGGTCTGTGCGCAACTGGTGTGCCAGACTTTATACCATAAAAGGAAGTAACTAGAATGACCGTGATTGGTTAATGAAAGTGGTGCCATGTAGGCTGTGCATGAAGAATAATATGATTGGATGAGAAGAATCGTACGACATAATGAGGCTGTGTATTGTGGCAGCCAATAGGAATAGGAATTGGGCATAGGTTTGGCATGAGGCGGAAGTCTAGAACAAGTCCGGTGGTTGATACACTGGAACGATGTAGCGTTCTTGTGGATGGTAGACTTGTTGATAAGATAAAGACGGATTAGATGGCATAAAGACAGGGGTTGAAGATAGGGGTTTAGGAGCGTTCGTAACAAATAGGTTTCGAATCCATTGCAGTTGTTTGCAGCATTCAGTCATGCCGCAATATTCTGCTTCTGTGGATGAAAGTCGTACTCTCTTCTGTTGTTTCGAAAGTCAAGATACAATACCGTTGGCTAAGTATACTGAATATCCAGTTGTCGATCTGGATGTTTCGATATCTCCTGCCCAGTCTGTGTCACTGTAAGCGATTATGCCATTCATAGGCCCATCTGACTTGTAGGTGATACAGAGGTCAGTGGTTGTCGCGAGGTAACGGAAAATATAGATCACCTTCTGCAAATGTTCCTCAGAAGGATTCGCAGAGAATTGAGACATTTTGATCACGGTGTAGGCAAGGTCAGGTCAGGTTCCTAGCATGATGTATAGGAGGGATCCTATGACCGATTGATAATGACTTCGGAGGTTTGGATCTCCTTGTTTATCGTTGGGTCTCGGATTATATCCGGTAGGAAGTGGTGTGTTAACAGGTTTGGAGTTTGTTTGTCCAAACCTCTCAGCGACCTTTTTGGCATAGGTGCACTGGTCGAGACGAATGGTTCTTTTCTTTTGATCTCGAGTGATCCACATTCCTAAGTATTCTTGGGCTTGTCCAAGATCTCTTGATTCCCAACGTTTCATGAATTCTTGTTTATGTTTGAGGACTAGAGATCGATTGCTACCCATAAAAAGAGCGTCGTCAACGTAAAAAAACGAGGACAATAATATCTTTGCCGATGAATTTATAGTATACTCCTGGATCGGCATGTGTTTGAGTAAATCCGAACTTTACCAGGGATGTGTGCAATTGTTTGTTCCATTGCAACGCTGATTGTTTAAGCCCATAGATGGACTTGATC
>JBBPLQ010000302.1:0-28575 GCA_038089855.1 Royoungia palumana
ACGAACTCCGAGGGGTGAATCCTGTTCCAAATTTATCAAGACGAAAATTGACAGCGCCAAAGTGACAATTTACTTGAAGACAGAGACCCGGGAAATCCTTAACTGCGGGGATATTTCCCACGCAAGGACCTAGCGTCCAGCCGACGCCGGTAGTGATGTTTGCCTTTTGCTCGATTGTATAGCCAGAGATCTATCACAAATAATTCAAACGTTGATAAAGTGATAGTCAGATAAACTAGATAGCAGTGCGGAGTAGATAAATCAACGCCAACCATTTTCTGAGCTTTAGAATACGCGGTGGACCATGCAGGTGCAAAGTCGGGAACGACGACCGGATCGGGGCTGACGGGAGGTGGTCTTAATGGGTCGGTCTCAGGAAATACTGGTGGCACAGGAGGGAGCGTGGGCGTAGGGAATGGAGTGAAAGGATATGTCGAAATCGGGATAGTGAGAGGCCCAGACTGTGCCGAAAAGCTCGAAGTTGCAGTCAGCTGCTTGGTCAAAGAACTGGTGCTAGAGCTAGAATGTCCTGACGGAATCGCAGTCACCGAGGTAAAGGACGAGTTCAAAGTCGAAGGTGACGGGGCATTAGAAGGGCTGGAAGTGGCGGTAGTGAATGTCGAGTGGAAAGACGACGAAGCAGCGAGATCCTTGTCAAGCGCATGGATGTACGGCGCGATAAGCAGGGGGAGAGAGAACTGGAGAAATCTTGGCACCATCTCGCTCTGGGAAACAAACGAGTGACTATGTGGTTGACGCGCACAATGTCCGTCGACATGTAAGGGTCCTGCAGCTCTCCATTTATTATAATCTTCCGACTGACTAAACCCGATCAACACGCAGATCTTCTGGCATTCGCGAGAACCCCGCACCTTGAATTTCAAAGAGGTTACGATGAGCTGAAATGTGTATTACTGTGAAGAAATATTATCCGACTTCAGTAGGGATCGTTACCAAGTGCCACGTTAAGAGTATCATAGTATGGGCTCACAAAGTTTTCAATGCGAGGTTAACACACGACATACTACCATAGCATTACTTAGCAGCAGGAGTTGTCTCGATTCGACGCAGCATTTTTATACGTCTTGAGAGTGGAGAGTCCGGTTGTTGAACCTAAAAGCTAGTTTCATAGGCACTGATCGTGATTCATCGATTTGGATGTAACCGGCATGGCCCAGGCTGAAAGTGGGTCAGCGGAACACGCGAAACAGCCTACGGCCCACGAACTGAGAAAAACGGGCTTGTATTGACGTTACCGTTTGATCCAGTTGCGGGCTGATGCGGGGCGGGGCGTGCTCGGGACTATTGTCGCTTTCATACATAGCAACAGCATTGCTAGCCACAGCGTAATCCCCCGGAACTGGCATATTAATTGCTGCTGCCTGCCGTTGAGATGGAAGTCGGATTATGTGATTTGACGATGGCACGTTACGCAAGAATTTGTCTCCTTCAAGGGCTGAGATTGAATCGAATCGTGTTCAAGAAGTTCAACCGGATGCCGTCGATGCACGGATGGAACCATCTTTGTACACGTGTCCGACCGAATGATCATACGATCAGATCACGGTGTACAAGGTGACAATTCAGATGTTGTAACCAAAACAGATTTTTCAGGTTGGTGACCCGAGTTGTACCCAGGGTTAGCCGACAAGCTCGGACAATGTCGGGTTGCCCCCAACAGTACATATCTTCCGCCAGACTGGCAAAAAAACATTTTGGGCAGCAAGAGATGGGCAGGGTTGTGGGGTAAAACATAAACAGGTGTTAGTGACATCTCATCTGAACTAAACCTTGGACAAGTTGTCAATATGACCAATGATGAAACTGACATTGTAGCAGCTGTCAATGAATTCCAACAAAGAATAATCTATTGCCAGTGCTTCATGGCCTGCTGTCAGCATTTAAAAAAAAACAGTAAGTTCATGCTGAGTATAAATGTCTTTGGCCAGTAGGCAGTGTTACAATCACCTCCGAACCGATTCCATTTCCTACACTCTTCATGCCCATAAATCCTACACAGTCTTTTGACAAGACTTTCAATCCACAAACCTATGTCGTTCCACTCCATTCGTCCTTGCAGGACACATTCTAAATATAGACACCTCATGCTAAACCTATGCTCAGGATTGAATCCTATTGGCTGCCACAATAGAAGCAGCATATATTTAACCGACCAATCGGATATGATCCATGCACATTCCATTCCACAGAAGCTCGACGCTTCTCTTCCATTCTCAAGGCAGTGCCTTATCTATGACTCATTACTTATCGTCCAATGACAATTAGATACTGGATATCGTACCACCTTCCTTATTAGTGTACTATCGTAAATACGACCACACACAGTGGACACTATATAAACCCTCGATGTAGTAGCCACATTCTTTAGTTTTATCAACTTGGTTCTCTCCATTCAAAGTCCCTTCTAAGCTTTCTACCTTTCAATCCACTAAACTTCATTCGCTTTGAGTGTTGTTTCAGGCAGCTTGTTTTATACAGTCCAAGTCACAACCTGAGTAAAGTCACCAATGTCATCATTAGAGAACATACTCAATTTGTCACAGCTGAAAGCAAATTTTGGTGTTTGGCAAGGAAAGATTTGTGTCTGAATTGACATCCAAATCAGCTCTGAATTCTCTTACTGGAATAATTGACCATGCAACTTCAAGTTGAATCTGTCAAACTTTCCTGCACCATTATCTGAGGATGACTTGAAATGATCACTGACTACAATTCTATGGAATGTTTTAGTGTTGTGTTTCATTGAATGTTTTTACTACTAGATACTGAGCAAACACAACAACTGAGAATGCAAAAACATAAAATGTTGAGTTGATCAGCTGGGGTCTACTCAACACACAACAGTGGAACCACCATAAACACAAAAATGTGGATCTCGTTATGAACAGGGCACAGTTGTCTGGCTTTCCATAATTCTGACAACTGAATATCAATGGAACACTCACAAGCCATGGCATTTGTAGCCCTACCTATTTCTTTCCGTGTTCTGTTTTCAAGTAACATTTCAATCACGTAGAACTGAGGGCGCACGTTTCCATTATTTCAACTTATCGTATCTTCTCTTTTACCCGCATGTTTTGGGGTTTGCAATCACGGGTTTGTGAACGGAGACCAACCTAGGGTGATCTAGTGCTTATGCGGGGAGCCAATGATGGCGCTGGGCTGGGAAAAAAGCCGAAGGCTGAGCAAAGGCACACGATACAGTCAACTCTTCAAAGCTCGCATCTAAAAGCAACACGAACGTACCCATACAGGTTCTCGCGAGAGAGCCTAAAGTCAAGACATAGTGGCGGCATTACAGAGACCGGGTCGACGCTCTGCCGCCAAAAGGTCGGTATCGCATCCGGATACCCATCGAATCGAGCAGGGTGAGAGGATCATTAGATTTCACTGTCTGGGGTACCAAACAAGGCGTTAGAATCTTAGTACGACATAACACGATCATGCCATCTCTACGTCTTTGTCCTCTTCGTCATCACTGACCTCTTCCCATTCCTCGTCATTGCCATCCTCGTCTGGTGGGGACGGCTGGATGCCAAATGCATCCAGAGTCCCTATGAGCTCTTTGACGTGTTCAAGTAATGCTATGTCTGGGTGTTCCTCTGAGATATGTAACTAGATCGATCGTAAGATGTCAGCTGAACTGAAAAAAAGAACAATGACAGACCGTTTGACAAGTTTCCAAACAATCACGGGCATCCCTAGCCATGTCCTGCCAGTCCATTTTCCGGCTATCCTCGCCAAACTCACCGCCAGCAGAAACATCCCCTCCTTTTCTGCGCTCGGCCAGTAACCACCAGGCCCAACCCATAAGGTACCATCCCTCGATATTCGTGTCGTCGGCAGCAAGGACGCCCTCGAGGAGAGACAGAGCATCTGGATAAGCATTGCACTCCAAGAGCAGCTTTGCACGCGCGACCCGAGTCTGTATGGGTAACGCATTCAACAAAAAGAGAGCATGAGACTGTGGATCGGTAGGGATATCAGCAGAATCTTGTGCGGGTGGTGGGAAAGTACGGAGAGCCAACAAGGCCTCTTCTGTTTTTTCCTGCGAGAGGCGTACGCTAGCGAGTGTCTGAAGCGTTTCCAGGTTTTGAGGATCTATTTTGAGAGCCTGGGAGAGGAGAGAATCGCACGTGCTTGAGGCGGCTGGATCGACGCTGGAGACCATGTCAAAGATCGCTGATCGACGGAGAGAAGGAAGACACTTGCCATAGGTCGTATTCCGGATCCATCCAAATTTCAACCATTCCAAGATAAGCTCTGACGATGTTTCCCTTGATTTCGATATCATCTTCCTCGGATATATCTTTAGAGGGGACGGATTTTCCTTTGAGTTGAGTCTGAAGGAGATCGATCGCCGATTTGTAGTGGACGAGGGCAGCACGCGGGTCATCATCTGTCAGTTGTGCGAGGTACAGATATGCCGACGCGGGTGGAGGTGACGGGGCGTCTGGATGAGGAGGAACGAGGGTAAGGAAGATCTAAGGATAACATCAGTGGTGTACAGTCAAAAGCGCAAAAAGTCGATGTACTTGTTTTGCACCGTCGACATCGCCCAGTTCCAAAAGAATTACTGCAAGCATCTCTCTTGCCTGGTTCTTTTCTCTGATAGTGACATCGTCCCTGACAAGCACGCGTTCCGTGAATTTGCGGGCGAGTGGATAATCACACTGAATGATGAGATCCTGTGCCTTGGAAAGCAGCGACGAGATGGAAGGCAATGACGAGGTGGTAGCTGTCTTGGACAAGGTACGAGCTACCTTTTTTTGTGTGGTTCTGGCGCGACCCATGGCGAGGTCGGTTCAGGCGGTTGTTTGTTTCCAAAGCTCAGTAGCAAACAACCTCCGAACGGCCCCGGGCCGCCCTGGCAACATCGATCCGTGATTCCCGATCGGTCGATTTTGGATTTATATCGCTCCCGTTTTGTTCGCTTCATCCTTTCCTTTTACTCTTTCAAAATGGCATCTGAGTCCACGAAATCAGGTCGTGTATTGTTGGCCTACTCTGGCGGTCTCGGTGAGTACGTCTCGCGATCGTCGTATCTCCCCTGTTCATCACCGCGTCGCTAGATACCTCTTGCATCCTCGCCTGGCTAGTCGAGCAAGGATATGAGGTCTATGCCTTCATGGCAGATGTCGGCCAAGAGGAGGCGAGTGTCGATCCCCAAATCCGATAAGAAAATGTTCTCACAATTACACATAGGACTTCGTCGCTGCAGAGAACAAAGCTCTGAAATCCGGGGCGAAAAAATTCTTCAAAGAGGTATGGCATATGATACGGGTGCCTCGAACGCCATTGCACTAATACAAACAAAATAGGACATGAGACGCGAATTCGTCACGGAATTGATCTACCCCGCCGTCCAGGCCAACTGCATCTACGAGGTTCGTGTGCCCTTTGCCTCCTATCGCAAATCTGAAGCATGGCCTACATAGAATGTGTACCTCCTCGGGACCTCCCTCGCCCGCCCAGTCATTGCGCGTGGTATGATTGCTGCCGCAGAGAGGGAAGGATGCGAGTAAGTAACCGTAAACCCTGTTATTCGCTTCCTTAGCGATGTGTCGTGCAGCTACGTCTCACATGGTTGTACCGGAAAAGGGAACGATCAGGTCCGTTTCGAGCTAGCCTTCTACGGCCTCAAGCCAGACATCAAAGTTATTGCTCCGTGGCGTCTTCCTGGTATATTTTCTCGTGCTTACTGGATGTGATGCGGTACTCAACACCTCGTCAGAGTTTTACAACCGCTTCCCCGGGCGTCAGGCTCTTCTCGCGTACGCCGCTGAAAAGAACATCCCCGTCCAGCAAACCGCTGCCAAGCCTTGGTCCACGGATGAAAATCTCTTCCACATTTCTTACGAGGCTGGAATCCTCGAGGACCCCAACACAACGCCTCCTGTAGACATGTGGAAGCTCACCGAGTCCATCGAACGTGCGCCCGATGCACCCGATCACGTTGCCATCGAGTTTAAGGGTGGTCTCCCCGTGAAAGTCACCTACGCTGACAAGACGTTCACGGACGCCGTCGAGATCTTCCTCGAGCTCAACGCCCTCGCGAGGAAACACGGGATCGGACGCATCGACATCGTCGAGAACCGCTTCATCGGGGTCAAATCCCGTGGCTGCTACGAGTCTCCCGGCGCTACCATCCTCCGCGCGGCACACATGGACCTCGAGGGACTCACTCTGGACCGTAACGTCCGCGCGCTGCGCGACCAGTTCATCACGATCGAGCTCGGTCGCATTCTCTACAACGGCCACTTTTTCACGCCAGAGCGTGAGTTCGTGACGAGCGCTATTCCGGCGAGTCAGCGCACCGTCAACGGCGTGGTCCGCGTCAAACTGCTCAAAGGGAACGTCATCATAGAAGGGCGATACTCTGACGAGGTGACGACGCGCGTGTGCTGCGATGCGAGTTTGTGTCTGACATGCATGTAGGGTCTCTATGACGAACACCAGTCCTCCATGGATGAACTTGGTGGGTTCGAACCGACGGACACCACCGGATTCATCCAGATTGAGAGCATTCGAATCAAAAAGTAATGTCACTGTTCGATTTACTTCGTGTCTACTCATCATCCGCCTAGATGGGCGCAAGCAAACGCACGCAAGGGCCAGGCTGGTGTTGAACCCAAAGATGTATATGGATTCCGTGTCTAAGAATGTATATCAAAACGAAAGGGTGGATTCTATATGTATAGTATGTGGTATTTGTCTAGTGGTACTTCAGATCCATCCTAGCATATCGAGGGGTGCAACACATTGATCTGCATATCGCTAGAATGTATAGCCGAATATCAGCAGTAAACGTTTACAAGTTGATGATGACCTGAACATCCAGCAAAGATAATCGGCTAGATGCGGATCAACGTAATATCGATGGTGATATGCCGTTTTGGTCTGTCGCAGATGGTCCCAGCAGGTGAGGTCCATAATTTGTTCGACAACCATTTGAATAGGTACACAGTGTACATGAATTGATATAACCCATGCATGACTGAATTCAAAACTTATTCAATGGTGTTGCTCATCAATGGATCGTTTATTCTTTGGGATGATGGTACTCGTGATCAGTTTGAGAAGTTCAGTTCGCCGAGGAGGGATTCAAGATATGCAGGAATTGAGTTTGTCGTGGGGGCCTAGGCCGCCATTCCAATCAATGGGTTTCAGACGAGGCCGCGACTGCGATCATAGGCCGACTTGCACGGCGATAGTGAGAATCGAGCCTAGACTCGGACGGATGAGTCTATTGCCAATAGGGCGTACGCCTGATAGAAACTCGAAATCTGAAACTACGAATACTGGCTCGGTTTCAGCATGACATGACGGAACCACCAATCATAAGTTCTGGCCTAGCGACCAGAGTCAAGAGAAAAACATGTTTACTACACTAAGAGCTGCTTCGACACCACAATCCGGTTTGCCAACCGCGTCAAGTTGGCGTCCGCCATGATCACTTCGGGTACGTACTCCACGTCGAATGTCTGTTCGATGGCAGTACAGATATGTTTCGCCTGTCGCTCCGACCAGAAGCTAAAGTCATCTGGATCCCGCGCCTCGTCGGATGTATCAGAACCCCCGTCGCCGCCGTCCCCATTCGAATGACGTGTACCGCCGCACGACAGGGGGATTAAATCCGGGTCGTTGTCCAAGCAAAGCGGAATCATGTCAGCGAGACATTTTCTGATGGACATAAAATCGAAAGACGTCGGCTTGTTGACTTGACGTTGCGTATCTAAGTCCACGAATGGCAATCATGAAACGAAACGCTTACCGTAGACCTCCAAAGGACCATCAATCCCGAGGACATTATGCTTGCCATCGTGATGATACCGAATCTGCGTACCATGTTAATATTTGTTTGGAGAACTGCGGTTGATTAACGAGGTCGTACCTCATATCGTCCGATCGTCCACGGCAGTGTCGGACCTTGGAAGACAATATTCCCTGTTTGCGCGTCTGGACCCCTCGAAGCCGCAGTCGTATAACCGACAGGAACATCGCCATCCCACTCTTCGTTGTGAACAGGAACCCACAATCCAGATGACGCTATCTGTGTGATCAACGTTGACTTGTTGGCACCAACCTACGAAATTCCCAACGATCAACCCTATGCCAAGAGGAAATAAAAACGCCGTACCCTATAGATGCCAACCCAATCACGGCGAGAGTGGCGTGGGGATGCTTCCCACTTGACATGAATCGGCTCACCAAGATGGAACCGCATATCACCGGATTTACTGGGAGAAATGGAAACCTTGTATTTGGCGGTATCATAAGAAGACAAGTCATTCGCGACCCGGCTAGATCAAGTGGAGTATGAAATTATACTGTTAGCATCATCAGATGGCAGCAGACTCACGTTATGACCAGACGCTCGCGCGATTGCTGCAAAAGCACTTTGGTCTCTTGCATGACCTCGGATATCTTGGGTTTGGCTATTCCAGGAATCAGTTACAGAGCATCGCCAAGGGGCCACACAATTCGACTCACACCTGGCTAAAAATTCTTCCACAATATCTGCGGTCTCTTCGAACACCTTATCAAAAGTCCCTTTGACTTCCTTGGCGACTCTCCTGATCTCTGGCGCATGTCGCCCAGCACGAGATTCCAAAATCCGCGCATTTTTGCTCGCGACATTCTTGATGACCTTGACAAAACCTGCCTCTTTGCGTAGGGTATCACCGTACAATTTCCGCATGTGAGGGCTGCCACCAGAATCAGCATGTGCATGTACTGTCCGCTGCGAACAGGGAAACAAGAAGCAACGCGGACTTACGTCTCAACATTGTGCAGGAACCACCAGTGTGCGAAGAATCTCAGAACCGCAAGGAGGCCAACAAGTTTACTCCCGCTGATGAGTGCCAGTCCGAGGAACGATGCACCACTCATGAGTTCTGGATTATCAAGATAGCTTTGACGGCACGATCAGCGGGAATTTCGAAATATCAGGGTACACAACTCAGAGAAGAATAGCTCACCGGAAGATGCCAGTGTATTCCAAATGTGCAGGGAAGTCCTCGGCAAAGAAATCTCCGTAAAACCATCCTGAATTCACGGATTTAAAAATGATCTCAAATGGAGCCAAGATACATACCAAAGACGCCTAGAACTTCATAAGACTCCATAGCTGCCCACGCGTGGAGGCCGATCAACAACTATTACAAATGAGAAAAGGGATAGCTGCCTTAACAGGATGACGTACCGCTCCTAAAGTATGGCACAGGAGATCATCGCCCTCCGTCCACGACTTCGGTAATTCATAGGTCTTCCAAGCGAGGCCAACGAGGGAAACTACGCAGAAGTACATTAGGAAGCGAGAGAAGCACCAAAAATGAAATGACAAATACTATAAGTCATGCACAAACTCATGTTGAACAACGATTTCCAATTGGTAAATGCTTCTTGCACTGCCCTGTCGCCATTATCGTTGACGGGATACGGGTAATTCTTGAGGAAGTGGCGAACGAGGAACTTAGACCGGCTTTGCGCCTGCAGGAGAAGACCCAAGCCAACGCTCTGGAAGATGCACCAGGCCGCCGCATGAGCGAAATATAATGCCAACGTTGCCCGATGGGACATGATCGGAAGACAGGAAGCAACCAATACGTAGAATATCAGCAACACCAACATCGCATCAGAAGATCTGACACGTAAAGAGTTCGGTTGAGCGAAATCTTTGGCCAGGTTCTTGAACGAATAGCATACCGTAACAGATCGATGTTGTGAAGCCCGACGACGTCACGCCTGAAATACTTGTGGTATAGATCATGTTCCGACACCGGTTGCTGTACTGCAGTTGCCTTGAGCAACTCATTGCGCCCACGTGGCAGATGACTCTTCTTCAACCTCTCGGACAAGAATGTTGTATCGATTTCGGTCTCGAGCTCTGTTTCGGAAGCAGTTTCGCCCTCAGTTGCAGGTGGGGTCGAAAGGCCAGACACGGATTGTTGGCTGGGCTTCTTGCAAGAACCGTTCACCGCGAGTGGCTTACGTACAGCAATGCGTTGACGCTTCCCATACATACGCTCGATATCTGCAAGAACGTCAAGTAGCCATGTGATACCACAGATCAGCAAAACGTACGTGGATTCTCAAAGAAGACCAGGAAAGCAAACTGCGCAGCGTGTGCGACGAGACTGGCGAATAACACGGGGTAGCTGCCGACGATCAACGACAAACCGTAGTAACCTGCATAGCCTACAGGACGCCTGACATGAAATCACCTTGAATGGGACGGAACGAGACATACCGACAGAGTACATTGGGTGTGGTGCGAGCTCGAACACGCCATCAAAGACTAGATTACCACGTTGGAAGAAAACGTCACCCCAGTACCAACCATAATCTTTGACGACACGGTGTGCCTCGGTTTTGACCCAGAGGTTGAATACGATCAGTGCAACACCACCAACCCAGCTATCAAAATGCCGGTCATGACGGGCGCCTCGGTATTATGACAAGCACTTACCGCATGACGTGAACAGTGAACGAAAGACCCTCGGGAACCCGAAAGCACGAAAACGCAAACATGCAATACGCCAAGAAATCGCTGCGAACACCTCTGCCGTCAGCACCATCTACGACATCGAGCGGACACGCACTTTAAGAGAATCACGTCGACCAGCTGTCTGAACAAAAGCCACGTATTGTACTCCAGCGGAAGCTCCTAAAGGTCGACCATCAGCACACGATCAACGCCCGCCTGACCGGTCTGCGCACGTCGAACGAATAATCCTTGCCCATCTTGCCGGCAAGCTGATCCCGAATCCAGCGCCTCATCGCTGGCTTCCGCTCCGGATCCAACCATGCTAGTCGCTGCACCTCCCTCACGATCCACTTTTTCTTGCTCTGCTTGGTCAAAACCCACCCCAAACCGGCATCGTACGCCGCCCGCCAAAACGCAAAATAAACCAAAAAGAACACTTTCGCGATCGGCCGAGGCAAGAGGTAGAACAAGACGAGCTGCAGACCGAGTAGGGACAGGTTGAGCACGTCCAGATGACTTTTCGGGTAACCGGGGTGGAAGAGCGTGAGGACATCGTGGGTGGTAGGAACTCGAAACACTATTGGATGGAACGGTATTTATAGGTGTTCGAGTGATGTCACGTTCTAGCGCCGGAGAAGCCAACTGCGGGACATACCTTGACCGCTGGGGGTCTTGCCCCACACGACCTCCTCTCGCGCAGGTGGGTCCAGGTTCGGACGGGGCTTCGGATCTTGTTGGTCACCGTCGTGGACGACGTGGATCTCATCACTGGGGATGACGCCGGATGTTCCAGACGACAGCGACACCTTTCTCTGGCGTAGTCCTTGTGGACTGTTGACACCCATCGTAGCAGTCACAAGACACAGGAAAAGAGAGGAAACCACTCGGAATAAAAAGGCGGCGTTTTACATAATGGCACGTCAATTGTCAAGTGTTTTCGTCTCATCACTTGACCACCGACAACCTTGTTTCTGATCCTGAAGCGTTGAGGAAAGTCTGAGCTTTTTCTTGTACCCCTTTTATTCGCTCCTCGTTCGACTCTGTCCATCGAGCGTCGAGTCGCTAATGCTAGGGAAGATTGATCCGCGAGGCATTTTTTCGGATACTTTTTGCACTGTAAAAGCCGTCCCTACGAGCTGTCTCACATCCAAACGACACATCGATTTCCGTATTATACAGCTAGTGTACCCATATGATACATCTACGAGACTTGTCAAGTTCGTGTGGAGAAAAAGTACACGCAAACGAGCTCGGATCATCATCATCAGTCGTCGAGCGTCTCTTTGAAGCCTTTCTCATTCTCTGACTCGCCGGGAATCTCGTCGAGCTGTCAAAAACCGCCCGCTGAGTCGACAAGTCCGCACCCAAAATAACCACCCACCTTGTCAAGGTCCTCCAAGCACTCTTCAATTCGTCTCATCACCACCTCCAGTTCTTCCTCTGAGATCACCAACGGTGGCGCAAACCGAATGCTAAACACGTCATCGTGACAACACAACCACACGGGACGAGGGACACCCACATGTTCACATGCGTCGGTTTGGCGAGCACGCCCCGACTCTTCAACAACAAGCAAAATTGCCACGCCGTGTGACCCTTGCGACTCGCGGATTCGTCGATCACGACCGCATTCAGTAGCCCCTTGCCCCGAACCTCTTTGACCAACGGCGACTTGGTCTTGAGTCCATTCATGCGGTCGCGGAAAATACGCCCAAGGCGCTCGGCATTCTCGGCCAACCGTTCCTCTAGAATGACGTTCAGTGCGGTCATCGCAACAGCGCAGCCCAATGGATTCCTAATGAAAAGCCACCGTCATCGACAGCACCCTCATTCGCGGCATATTCACTCACCCGCCGTATGTGCTTCCATGTTGACCGGGCCCAATACAGTCCATGACTGCACGATCGGCGAGGACGGCAGACACGGGATAAACTAAACAGTATGTCAATGGTATTCATTCCGATAAAACATCGCGCAACAGACCTCCGCCAGAGAGTGCCTTGCCCAATAAGACCATATCGGGTCGGATACCCTCGTGCTCGCAGCAAAGCATCTTCCCAGTGCGGGCCAGTCCCTGTACATCACACACGCGCCATCAGCGATATCATCGTAGCGAAGATGCAGACTCACCGTCTGAATTTCATCACATATGAGCAGGACGTTTCTCTCCGTGCACAGTTTGCGAACTTCTCGAAGATACCCCTGTGGGGGGACGACGATGCTGGACGTGCGATCAGAAACAGGGGTCACACACATCGCGAAGCACACGTACCCTGCTTCGCCTTGAATAGGTTCCAACAAGAACGCAGCAGCGTCGTTTCCAAAGTGATCCAACGCCCGCTTGAAATCCTCGATCTGACCATAGCGAATCGTATGCACGACACCCTCCCGGTCTTTGTACGTCGGCCCAACCCCCGCCAGATAAGGTCCGAACCCATCACGGCTCTCCGGATCCGTGCTCATGCTGCGTCCGAGAATAGATTGATCCTTTGAGAAAACCACGTTGATGAAGAAACGCACCTAATGACGCCCAGTGTTCTTCCATGGAAATTCCCCGCTGCGCTGAGTATGACCGCTTTGCCCGGCTCGACGCCCTTCCCAGGCGTCTCATACGCCCATTTCCGAGCCACCTTGAGTGCGGTCTCGACCGCCTCGGCGCCGGTGTTCATGGGCAACACGCGGTCATACCCAAACAGGTCCTTCATCTGCTTTGCGAAGCGCGGAAAGACGGAGTTGTAGAACGCACGCGAGGACAGCGTCAGTGTCTGAGCCTGCTCTACGAGCGTCGCGACGATCCTCGGATGACAATGACCCTGCAGTCGCATGAGCGCGACGATGCACCACCGTTCGAAACCGACCACGGACCTGGTTCACCGCACTGCACGAGGCGAGGACGTCGCGCGAGCGTCAGCGTCAGAACGGTCTCGAACGACGGGACGCTTACGAATACGCAGAGAGCATGTCGATATACTCGTTCCCTTCGGGATCCCATACCCTATCCAAGACGTCACATCAGCCGACAAGCGAGACCGCCCGCAAAACCCGCGCACCTCACGCCCTTTGCGGAATCGAAGACGACGGGAAGCGGATGGTAGCTAAAGAACGACGACCGAGTCAATACAAGCGTATCGCGAGGGAATAACACCATTCGCTGGCGAGAATAAAATAAAATAAAAAGCCCGGCATCGACCCCATTGGCTCAGGTTTCATGAAACCAGGGGTCGGCCCAGATGGATGAGGTCATACCCACTTGTGTGCGCTATAGTCGTATTCCATCTGGATCAGACTCGCCGAGGAGATCTTCTCGGGCGCTTGGCGCTGCTTGAGACGGGTGCCATTCCCGCTCTCGGCCCCGGGAGTGTCGTTCGAGAAGGTGGTTGCGGGCGTCATGATGTAGTGCTAGCGATGTGGTGTAGGTCGTGGTCTAACCTGAGGGATGGGAACCGACCAGGTCCGGCGCGCCCGCGTTTTGTGGCTGATCCGGATGGAACTCGCAGCGATGGCAAGGTCCGCCCGGTGCAAAGGAGTTGAACTCGCTGGAGCGGGTCAAGTCGGCTGATGCGGTCCGTTCGTACAACATGTGCAAGCACCTAATACATACGATACAAATCAAGTCGTCACTGCAGATCAGATGGCCACTCCTTCCGCCTCCGCCATCTCCCAGCACCGTCAAAGCGTGGATTGGTCGGATACTTCAACCCATCGTCAAGCGGACGCCCAATAGGCACTGAAACGTCACGTCAGACACGGCGGTAAACGTTCACGGACGCGGCGAGACGCACGGATCCACCACCACACGTTCTTCCCCATCACCGCCAGCCAGTTGTCTCTGCGACTTCCTAGCCACCACAGGTTGCCCTCGATCCCTATTCTCCCCCACTCGCCGTCCCACTGCTTTTGCGTTCGTCGCTTCGCTCTGAGACAGAATCCCGGTAAGCATCAGTGGGAACGGCAATACGTGATTCGGCAACCATGACCAGATGCGAGATGACGCACCCTAGTTGATACCATTTGTACATCCGCGACAACAATTCCTGCTCTCGGTCTCGCATGGACCTGTAAACGAGCGACTCGACCGTCGTTTGATTCAGAGAGATAAGATGAAGCTGAGAGAACAAGATGAGGCTGCAAAACAGCCCAAAGAAACCAGCCCTGAGTGTGTATCGTCAGTCACACGCAAGGATCCGTTACGATAGGCACGCACAAGGCGATGACGACGATTTGCTGGACGTCGATTTCATGGGCCACCGAAGATCGTGGTTTCACATTCAAGACTAGAAGCGTCGAAAACGTCCAAATACAGAATACCGTCCCCCACAGCAGGAAATTGACAAAAAACTGGAAAAAGCTCAGCATGCCACACGATCACACAGTAATAAGGACGCCGCACTTTTTGATTAAATGCACCGACGCACTGCCCGATCCCTGATCACGGAGTCAGTAGGCTGATTTTTCAAATTTCTCAAAAGGTATACTCACAAGGGCAATGGTGGTCATACTTTAGGATACACTATGTCCCAACTCAGATCGATGGACGCCGAGGGGACGTAAAAGGCAACTTACGGTACCACACGCTCTGCAATGATGGGCCCTGGAGGGCTTGACGATCTGACACCTAGTGCAATATCGGTATTCCGGGAGAAGTACAGGGGTCGTGGTTGGACGTCGCGTGAACATCGGCGGAGGATGGGTTACACTCGACTGATAAGAATTCGCATGGGCGGGGGGCGTCGCGGCATCTGGGATATGCGGCGAGTCAGGGGCCACAGAGCCATCGGTAGCACGTGCTTCTTCGAAACCGCGGCCGGACGTCTGTGAGTGCGAACTTTGTTCCAGCTTGGCAACCGAAGAAGCGGCAGCGGGAAATTGTGACACGGCAGTTTTGCTCTTCCCAGAGCCTAGTGATGATTGAGGATGATGCGTCTTTCTCGTGGGCTCGTGCGTGGGAGGGTGGGATGTGTTTGGAGTGGGAGTCGTGAGTTCATAGGAAGTTCCGCGGACGTCAGTGGAGTTGAGGGTTGATGATCTGTCATTATGCTCATAGCCCGGTCGAGTGGTCTTCTGGGTATACTGTGCGCCCGTGCGAGGGGCGGGAATGAGTGGAAATAATAGGAAAGCGGGGCTCCTATTAACGGTGCTCACCAGACGCGCATTGCCAGGGGAGGTTGTGATCACCTGGAGTATTATCGGTGATTGGGAGTTGACGCGAGGGCGCAAGAACGGCGTACCACGATAAAACACCATGACACCAAGAATAACAATATGGAAAATAGAGCCAAGAAAGCGACTAGACGGTATGTGTCACACGTCAAGCAAGATCGGGAGAGGAAACGAACATACTTCCGGTCGCCTGATTGCCTAGCGCCCCGCTGCTCTTTGTTATCATGTCCCTACAGAACCTGGCGGCGTATACATATGTGGAATAGCCGACAATGAGTATCGTGAGGCCGACTGCGAATTTGCGTACAATCCACGGCTGCGGCTTCGAGGCTTGGATGCGACGAGCACGAGCCTCCTCGACGACACCACAGCAAGGATGGTCGGTCTGAGACATGTCCTGGCAAGCGGGACTCGAAGGGCAAAGTCGGTGTATGGCCAGGGCCGGCAAGTTCAGCGTTCGAGTTGATGTCGTGCGGCATCCGAGTGGTGTGCGATTACATAATTGCCCCTCGGACTCGCTGGGACAGACTCTTCTTCGTACTGGGCCTAGTAGGACGGAGTCGAGCCCATCGAGCTTGTCCCGTTCGTCCGCGTCAGTAACGGCCACCAGGACATTAAGCCATATGTCACCCACGCATCATTACATACGCCTCGCCATGGAGCCTCGTTGCAACGATGCCCTGCGCATACGAAAATCGATCCAGGACGCACTCGCCGAGACGTTTGGCCTCACCTTTGCGGGCGTCTACATCGATGTCTTGTCCGTGGACGCGCATGGGTCGGAGACGGTCATTCGCATCAGTCCAGAGTATGTCCAGCTCTGTCAAGGCGTACCCCGACTGAATCGGTTTATATGTGGTCAAGTGATGCGCCGAAATTGCTGGCAGCCATCGTTGGCGTATCCCGTGCTTCCATCAAGCACTCTGTTGTGAAAGAATCTTCATTTCTCCCGTCACTCGTCTCGTGAAAAGCAGTGCCGTTCCGATGGCGAATCAGCGCGTTGCAGCTGCGCAGGGCAGGAATGTGTACTGGATTCAAGGATGGCTCTCGATGCGACAGCAGGAGGTATAGTGCAAAAGTAGTACGGTGCTACACAACTCAGACCCTTTTCTTGGCCCACTCGACGAATTGGTCAATGATGGTGGGCCAAGCGGCTGCGGTGACGTTATCGTCAACTGCTGTGGACGGAAGCGCACATGGCATCCCTTACCTTGGTCGTCATGTTTGTTAAAGTCCCCGTCAAATGAACGGATAAAGTCGGGAAGCTGGCCCTGTCGCATTAGCAGAGGGGCAGGGGAAAAGGTCTCGATGCGGACCATTTGCCAGGTATCTTTGCTCACGGCGATGTCGTCTCTCGCCCTCATGTACTCCAACCACATCTGCGTGTGTTCTCTTGTCCACCCTTGACGTTGACCTTGATCCATGTCGACGTCCGGGTCCTCATCGACCGGGGTATATTTCAACGCATCTTTGCCCACACCAAAGTTCAGCAGCGATTTCCAGTACTCGAGCGCGTTGTCCTTGCCTGGGCGTGGTCAGGACCCTGCACGTGAGGCCCCAAAGTCGCGCTCACCGAGGCTACGCTGGCCCTCTGAGCGTGCAAAGGTGAACGTGTAGTTGTACACGGTGCGAAAGTAGGACGGATCAGAACCGAGTCTTGCTTCTAAACGTGCGAGCGCGGTCTTCATGCCGTCCAGCGTGTCACACCTGTGCAGAACCTGCCATCAACTGTCCGAGATCACCGGTAGGGTGCGGGGCGAAAGCAGACCCGATGCCCTTCCAGCCATCTAACCAGCCTTTCATGGTCCACTCCCCCAAACGAGGCGACCGGAGTTCGTAAGCGAGCGATAAGAGTTTGGGCGTATCATCTTGGCCGTCCTCCATCTGGTCTTCGTCTTGGTTGATACCCAGATCGCTGAAGAACCTGACGGTGCCATGAGTGGAGATGATGTCCGAATCTGGATCTGTGTGCGACGATTGAGCCGGGGGGCGATGGGCGATCGGAGAGGGTACCTTTGTATTTCTCGAACAGGGACGTGAGCTTGCTGGTCGACGCGGACGAGTCGTTGCGGCGAGCGCCACCATCGTTGAAATAAGCGTCGATGGCGACGTCGAGACGCTTGTGTTTGTCGAGGTAGCGCTTCGCGTCCTTGAGCCTATCGAGGAGGATGATCAGGGATGATCCAGGAGAGGAGGTGCACTGACGAAGAGCCAGTTATGCTGCAGAATTCGGCCTGATTATCCTTTGCTGATCTCGACTGGTAGGAATTGGGATCAGAGACAATACGAGGGGGATCGTACTCGCCATGGTTTTGGTCGTCGCGGTGAGACGGTCGCTCGCTCGGAGGACCGTGCCGCTGGTCATGAAACTCCTGGTCACGTGCAGATAGGGGCCCTTCCATTCTGGACCCTTCGCAGCCGACCTTGTGCGCCGGGCTTGGCGTGTCCAGCGTCTTTGGCTTCTCTTCTGGCCATCCTCGCGACCAACTTCTTCGCGATGCGTTTCCTTCTATTTTTTGTTTCGTCCCTCGACCCTTGCCTGCGTCACATTGCTCTTGCCAGTTCCCCGTCGTCGCCTTCTCCATTTGGGGATCCCTATCTGAACACATGCTCAAACACATGTCTCATCGCCCACTCGTCGAAACGTCTCTTATGAAAAGATGCCTTGTATTGATCGCCTCGCATTTTTACCGGCCACTCGGTGGCTTCCATTCTCTCCCATTCCTTTTCGAACCACGATGATGCCATCCATGATCGAACGACGTGTCCATTTGCGCCATGATCTGGGGCGCTTCCGCTTTGAGCCCGAGATAAAGCTGATCGCTGCGTGCCGTTCTTTATGTCAGTCCATTCCCCCAATTCCCGCCGAATTTGGTCCGTTGACGCGTTCTACCCCATGTCGTGACACGTCCACGTCATTCGCCTCTCCAGCACCTTCTTATCGTGCGTCATGTCGCGCGATCGTCACCCGGATCTCGTCGATATGGATCCTCCCCACCGCGAGTCTAGAATTGCGATCATATCACCATCATCACATTTCGGATCCGTTCCAGATGGGACACGGTTTCCATGAGTTGCCGAGCTCAGGTAACCCTGCCCGCGTTCTTGCTTTACCACCGCATCCGCGTCGAACGGGACAGTTGGGAACGTTCCACGCGGAATCCTCTGTGAGAACCCCCTGCCGCGTCAGCCCATCTCTCGCTTGTATCTCGCTGGGCAAGCGGTACCCGCGTCCGAGTAGGACGCACGTGAGAACGCCATGCATATCGTTCCCAAGTGAATATACCCGGCGTGGCCCACGTCGCAGTCGGTCCGGAGTACCAAATGGGCCTGGACGAACGCGCTCGATCAGACTGAAAGTGAGTGAGCACGCCGACGTTCCTGGACCAAGACCAAGGAAAAAGAGGCGCCGCCGAGTTCCGTCATCCACCGTCTCAAGACGGATCGATATCGCTTTGTGATGTGCCCCGGGCGCACGCACATGTCCTGCGGAGGTAATAGAACCCTCGCCGTGCATTTATTACCATATATTTTTTGGGGGAGGGGAAGCGAATATAGGAATATATAATACGACTCATGTCGGAACTGCATGGAACCGAAAGGAAGGGCGACGACACGGGTCGTCACGGGGTTTCGCCCGTGGCGACAACCGACGCTCGCGACCAGTGCAGTTGTCAAAGATGAAATATACGAGCGTTGGGTCTGAAGAAGGCAACGCCCAGACGCGGCTTCGGATAACTCACCTGAAACTCTGTGTTTGGACGTGATTCCCCGGTTGCAATACCGTTGGCGTGATGGGACGGTGTTTTGTGAGCAGGCTCCAATTGCTGGCATTCGTGGAGGGACACTCGGTCTCCGAAGCAAGCGCGGGCGGCCACCAGGAAAACCGGTGGACTCAAGTCCGTTGGGCATGTCATTCTGCGAGGCACCGACGGCGATGTTGCGGAAGTTGCCGGATCTCGATCGCCTCTTATTTTATTTTATTCCTTTTGGAGAAAGAGAAAGAGAAAAAGTCAAGTATATTTATTTTGCAAGTGCACGCCAGGTGCCTTTATCCGGGATAGCGGACATGAGCATGTGGACTCGTTATCATCGGCTCAATACTATAACGTCGTCAGCGGTTGTCGTTTAAGTTATAGCAGATACTTGAAGCGACGGGGAAAAATACACGGTATGATGGATAGCGCAGATGTAATGACGAGATCGGGCTTGGTATATTTAACAGGTATCAGATGCGAACGAGAGTGAGCTGGATATACTGTGAAGAGGCGAGGATGAAGATGGGAGTGCTGCGAGGGCTGGGGTGACGCACACAAGTCAAGTTCGGACGATAACGCGCCGGGTGTGCTTGCCAGCACGTCGGCGGTCAGCATATGGCGTTGGTCGGCGCCAAGCCTCGTCCGTGTCATCTCGGTAATCTTCTGGGGCCTGAAACTCCCCTTTTGTCCCAGGATGTGGATCGTGAGGTGGTGTACGTAATGTTGTGCCGCTTTGATGTGATGCTGGCGGATGGAGATTGAGGGGGAGCTGGGGTGGCTGTCCATGGGGAGAACCAGGGAAGATGGCAGGTGATTGCGTGGGGCCCGGTATTGCGCGAGATTGGCGAGGGGGTTTGGGATGAGGGAACGGGGCCGCGGGAGAGGAAGCCTGGTCGATGGGAGGTTGATGTGGCGGGTGGGGATGGAGCTGTGGCCAGGACCGAGGGCCGAGGTCTCTGCTTTTTGCTGTGTGAGGGTCGTCCAAGGCAGAGGATGGGACGTCGATCTCGACGCGGACGCGGACGATCTCTTTGCCGGCTTGGGCGAAAAAGGCACGTTCCTGGCGCTGGAAGAAGCCGCTGGTTGGGCCGGGCCTCATCTCGGGAAAGTTGGCTGGAGGGGCGGGGGGAAAGAGGGCCATGAGCTCATGGCCGGTTGGGGGAGCGGGGTACTTTCGAGGGGACGGGTTGGCGTCCTGGGTGAGATTGACGTCTGGGGGGGATCAGCGGGGGGGACGGGGGAGAGGAGCGGGGTCACCTCGGAGGGAGGTCGGGGAGAGGGGGCGTCTTGGGGAGAGGAGGGACTTGGCGGGGGGGCTGCGGTCAGGGACGGTGGTGGTGGAGTTGGAGGAGGAGGGCGAGACGGGACGGAGGTAGAAGGACATGGGGTGGCTGGGGAGGGGACGGACGGAGGGGGGTTATATAGCACGGAGGGACATGTCGTGGAGGGAAGGGAGTGGAGAGACCGGACCGCCAGGTAAATAACGAGCGGCGATGCCACGAGGCGACAGCGACATTCGCAGTCGATCTCGATCTCGCGCCAATACCGGGACAGCTCCTGTCAGACCCCCCCCTGTCCGCGGAGCAACGTGGGAATGCATCAGGTAATCACCGACACCATCCCGGGCCCGTCTCGCTCTCCACGCCATGGCCGACAGGACGCTCAGCGCCGGGACGCTCGGTCTGCGCTTCATGCGCAATGCCCGTCGCACACAGAACCTGCCCCACCTCCGCGCAGAGCACCAGCCCGTGGGGGACGACGCAGAGTGGCACGTCTCCCCCGAGAGCACACAGACATGGGACCAAGCTGCTTATCGCGACGAGAAGCCGTGAGTTCGATCCCCATTCGTCTCTCCAAACGATGGTCATTCACCGTCCCACTGCGTATCAGCGTCACTTACGAAACCTCGTACCTTCCTTTTCTCTTCCCTTCCCTCCACGATACGCCCACTGCGGACGCGCCGTCATTGGCCCCACGAGGTCGGCGAGCGTTCAACAAACGCGGCCAAGAGATTACCCAGGTCCGTCTCCTTACATCATCGACTCGCCCAGCTGACCCTCGTGCCTCGTTGCCAGGCCTCGAGTCCACCCTCCGACACCACGTCTCCCCAGAATATAGACCGAGAAGTAGCCGAACACGCTCAAAAGAGCCGACCACACTCGATATCCTCCGCCCCCCTGCCTTCGCTCACCGCCCGGCAACCAAAAAAGTCCACCAAGGATCCTTCCAACGACGCGAAGCATACCATCTTTGACACCTCCGGCGTCGGAACGGACCTGCGGCAATCCTCCTTCTTGCGGCCAGCTGGCGTCGACGCCCCCACGCGCTCGGCCAAGACATCAAATCCCGCAAAGACGGCCCTCCAGTCCGCAGCTGGATCTACACCTTCTTCCGAGCCAAGGATGAAACGATCTCGCACCTCGGGCAATGCAGACAAACCAATCAAGAAAACTAGGCTGGAACTGATCGAGTAATGCATCGAAGCCCTGCCGTACATCGTTTGGTCCTCGACGCGCAAATAGTACTCATGATACCGGTCCGGGAAGTGGCCAACGAATCGCTTCTACCATACAGGATCGTCCTTATCACATATTTCCTTGCGCCTCGTCTCCCTTTTTCCCTCGTTCCATTACAGCATCCTTTTATCCCAAATCGGCCCCTTTCCGTACTTGTGGCATTTTGCCATGTCATTTAGTTGATATGATTAAGGCGCTTATGAAACTCTATCGGTGCTGACCTTGATGGCGTTGATCCCGGCGTGCCGCATCTTCATCCCACCGTCAATGTGAAAAAGAAGGTTCGTGCCTTTGATAGCCCTGCGCGCACTTTTTCTCACTAGAAGAGCTCTGGCCACGTCATCGTTACTCTTTCTGTAGGCGGCCGCACTGCGGACATGCAGCATTCTCTTGCTCCCAGCCATTCAGCCATCCTGGAGGAAGCATTCCTCGCTCGTTGTTATCGATGCACGCCTTTCATGAGCATATATCATCCATGGCTACGCCCATATCAGCACGCTTCGGGCCGTCCTCGCGAGTCTCCCTATCCGAGCGTCTCAAGTCGTTCATTTTACCCCCGTTGGCCATATTCATTCTCGGTGACATTTAATCATCCGAGTACGAGAACATTCAAGTACATGGACGCTCGTGATACGGGCAAGATGATGGTAATACGTCATATGGCCATGCCGTTGCTTCACATTTTCAGGGCCAAGGGAGCGTGCAGCAGTCATGTCCCACTGTTCGGGCCAACTATTACGGCACATCCCCCTTTTGTGAACGCAGAGCACATTCGTCGTTTTACCAGATGACCGACGGGTAAACGGCGCCGCTGCGTGCACCCCTACCAGTGCGGGGTTATCCAGGGTTACGGGTTTACGCCACGTCTGATGACTCGGTATCATTCTGGAATGCATTGATTTTTTATGTGCCATGGTCCGACTCGGGTCCGCGTTCGTTATGTATCTGCCAAAACCGTCTGCCACGTACTGATCGTGCCAACGCAATGTCCACCGCGAACCGCGAGCCCATTCAATTCTGTCAGAGCCCGACCATGATCGCATAGCCTTATCACGGTCGCAATGCGGAATGGAACAGACCGGGTCGAAACGGTTGGAAATGGCCCTTTGATGGAGGTGGGGCAGCGCACCGGTTCCTCATTCGTCGTTCATCACGGTCACGTTTCAATTCGACGGCGTCGACGGCGCCGCGCGAGGTCCGGTGAGAATGGGCCCGCGGGCGAAGCGACGACCGAAACGTGGGCGTGTTGCGCTGCGGTGGGTCTCCCAGACCTTGACGTCACCGTCACACGTGAGGGGACGGCGGCGTGGTGGGCTATACACGACGCCGCTGCTTCGTGATCCAAACGAGACTTCTCTCGGGGCTAATCCCGACTGGGTTCGATTGGGATCATCATCGGCGTGCCAAGCGACCAGGTCACACGTCCCCTGTCGTGTCAGCACATGCACGCTCGCTCGATCGCAGCGCGCGTCGGTGACATCGCGATGTCGGCACGCCAAGCCATCGCGACGACGGTATCGACAAGGCACCGTCGGACGTGCGTGCATGTCACGATCCCTGATCTGAACTCATCGTCCCATGCCCCTGGTGTGCTTGGATGGGATCTGTCCACACGACGGCAAGCGATCGATGTGCGTAAAGTTTAAATTCCACAGTACCAAAGGAAAGGAAACAAGAACGGGACGTGTCGACAAGCGACGAGGACGGCACATCCCTCACCGAACCCATGGATTCGCGACCCCACGCGTCCGTTCTCTCGGCATTTGTCGAGCGCGACGCGGCCAGCGCCTCGCGCTGATCAAGTCCCTAGTCGTCCGTCGTCAACCCTCTCTGTCCTCGTCCTCGGTCGCCCTCTCGAAGCTACTCCCGCTCGCAGTAAAGTACCGCCGATCGTACGGCGAGCTGGCCGCACTTCTACTCACGTACTCCGAATGGGACGGACCCGGCAAGAGCTCCCCGCGCTCGTTGACCCTCATCCCGCCCACGCTCGCACCCACGCCGGTCCCGCCGCTCGAGAGCGAGAAATAAAGCGTGCTCTCGAGGGAGGGGTGTCCGTTGGACGACGCCCCCGTGGACGACCCGTGATACGCCGAAAACCTGCCCGTAGAGAACCGGGACGGGGACGTCTCCCGGTGGTGGCGTGCCACCGAACACGTCGAGAGCGTGCCCGTCGCTTCCTTCGATCCGAGGGACTCGATGGTCGCCATGCGGCGGACGAATCCCCCCATCATGGCTACGTACTCTTCGTCTTCGTCGCTGCTTGCGTACTCGTAGTCGTCCTCCCGCCCGTCCTCCCGCGAGCTCGCGCGCGACGAGGGGGAGGAGGCGGGTGGGACGTCTGCGTACGTCGGTCCAAAGGAAAGACATGGCTGCCGGTGTCCTTGCGAGGGGCCGTCCTCGCACGCCCATGTCTCCTCGTGCCTCTCCGGCCGCGAAGGGTTGTACATGTCTAGATAAGGATACGTAGGCCCGGAAACGCCGTAACCGTAACCACACGCGAGTCCGTCGTCCCGGCCTTTTTCTTGGACGGATTCACCGTCTTCGTGGGTCGTGGCCGAGAGGGTGGTCGAACCCGTGCTGGTGTGGGACGCTTGGCGGAAGTGGCTCTCGGATGTTTTCTTGAGGTCGACGTGAACGGGGATGCCACGATGACCAGGCTTCCAGGACCGGTTCTCAGATGAATCACGTGCGATCGCCTGACTGCTGACTTTCTCGGCGAGCGATGCGACGTCCGACAATGTTGTGTCGGAATTCGCCCGTGTGACAGTAATACGGCTCGTTCGACGGAGCATGGGAGGTATCAATGACGGATCTGTGACAGAGTTTGCCCGGAACTGGCCGTCTGACCCGAGTCGTGGCGTGTAGTTAGTCACATGGCCGGAGGCACTCCGAGACGTCGGTGGTGATATCCTCGGAGGCGGAGTGTCCTTGCAAGGAAGGGTAGAATGAGAACGCGAATGACCACAGGACGTCGAAGGTGCAAGGGTGCTGATCGAATTGTACTTGGGCAACGTCGGGTTGGACCGATAAACCGTATGGCTTGATCCTTCCCATTGCGTGAGTTTATGTGTTGATTTCGAAAGATGGAACGGAGATGACGTTGACATGGGTGATAACTCTTCCGGATCAGAAGTAAAGAATGCAGAATACTGGGCTCGTCTGTCGGAGATTGGGTGTCGCGTGACGCTGTAGGAACGCATAGTGTAGATAAATACGAGCTGAGACGCGAAAAGGATGAGCGAATTCTGCCCAACGTGGTCAGCGACACACTTACGGTGATGGTCGACGTCACGACAAGTCGTAGTATCCCCGCCGTAATCCAGGCAGCAAATGGTGCTGGGTGACACGGAGTAGCGTCTGAATCCGCTATTGGTGTGTACCACAAAACGTCGATGTCCCAGTCGCAGAACTGGTCGGGATGCCATAACACGACAAGGACAAGATTCGTGATGGCCGCCGTAGACAATAGGAGCAAATAGCATGCTCGAGCAAAGGCTCTGGCGTATCGCCATGCACGAGAATGGCTTCGTCGGGGAAAGAATGGCATCAAAAGGAAGGAACCGATCACGAGAGCGACCGCCAATGCGGACAGAATGCCGAGCGCGAGGGAATAACTATCTTTGTTGTTACCCGCACCATGGGTGAATGCAATGCAGTAACGGACAGTAGTGTACGTTCCCCACAGACCTGCAACGCGTGAGTAATGGTACCCCTGAAAACGATCAACATACCAAACAGAAGTTCCAGTACGATGTTTGTCGCGCGCAGACGACGGAGTTTTATCTTGGTCTGATAACCTTCCAGACTCTTGTGTTCGGCGACAGTGGCTGGATCACCTAAAAGGTTAAGCCCGAGATCCCAACCCAAGGTCGGACCGTCCGGGTGGGTTGGCTGCCGTTGGATGATGTCTTGGTAGGCCGTAGATGAAAACAGTTGGCTCGTTGGTGTCGCATCGCGGTCTGGAGCGGGACGGAGAAAGGGTGTTGCAGAGCGCATGGAGAAATCAGAGTCGTCCATGTTGATTTTGGTGAAAACGGCATGGTGTAAACTGAGAGCGGTCATAGCTTGAAAGTGAGCGTGGCAGCAAAGTGTGCCTAAGATAGGATACGTGGAAGATCGTGAGTATGCGATAGGTAGAGAGAGCGTAGACATGACAGACACTTTTCCTTGCTCATAAATACAGGTACACGTCGTTTGTTTTACCACAAGATGTGTTCGCGTTGCCTTACCTACGGGGCAGTCACGTACGCCTGAGTTCACAGAAGGCTTGTCAGTACTGTTCAGCAACACAATCAAAGGAAGATTTTAACGAACCTACCACGGAGGGTGCCAAAGGTGAGGAGACAACCCTGCGATGCCCGAGGACGGCCTTGTTCGAACCCTGTTTGATTTTAGTGTCAGAAGCTTCATTGACACAAGGTTCTGCCAGAGTCGACGGTTAAGCGCCTCCATACTTATCAACTCTGATCAAGTAAGCTGACAGGCCAATCGGATTGCGAGAATGATGATTCACATCACGTAAGCGAAACTGAAAATGAGCCAGCTACTTATTAGATATGATGTCTATCGACCCCTCTTTCGTCACTGATGGATCGCGGTATTTACAGCCTCAAACTCCTCTCTGCTGAGGTTGAACAAGTCGTTTTCGGACGGGTTGTCGTCGAAGATGGTGCGCAGCTTGTTCTTCTGCACATCGGAGAAGGTACCGCCACACACTACTGAATACGTATGGAGAAGCCTGCCGACACAGAAACATTAGCAAATACACGCGCAGCGGAGGGTAGCAACTTACCTCACCGCGTTCTCCTGAAATTCGACATCCCTTTCGCTTTCGCCGTCTGCACCAAAAGGAACGGGCTCGACAAGCGCAGATATGAGCGCGTCCAACAGCGAGGAGCCCCCTGATTCACTATCCCGCTGTAGGGCATGCATGGTGGTGAGAGAAGTTGACACAGATGTCGGGTCGGAGAGCATGGATGCGTGAGAATTTGGATGGACCGGTGCATTGGCAGACGAGGGTGTGTGCACACTCGCTGACGCACTCTCAGTCTCCCCAAAAGTCGGGATAAGTAGTGTATTTATGAGGAAAGCCGTTTTGCGTCGCAATGTTATGTCTGAATCTATCACAAGATATGATTACGATACTTCTTGGCTGAACGACACGATCACCTTACCGTCAAGAGAATGATGTAGAGTTTTCCAGCCCTGCACATCAGTGAACCTGTTCACCGCAGCAGCGTTGTGCTTCAATAGGCCGGAAAGCGTGTACATTGCTTTCGATCGAGTGCCCGCAGAATTTGACGAGGGGGAGAGGCACGAAATAATTGCAGGGATGGGATCCAAAGACAGATACTGCAGAGAGGTCGATATGAGTGATACGTCAGCATGAACGGTCGCTTAACTTACGGATAGCTGAGCGGCTGGATTATTCTGCAGTGCTGTCCCCAGAACCCATAAAGTTTGTAACCTGAGGCCGTCTGTGGTAGACGGCTGATCGATGAGACCGTGTATAGGTTCCCACATCTTTAGTTTCTGGAGATCTATGCAAACGTGAAGATAGCATGCGTTGAAGCAGAATCCACGTGCCGTTCGCATTGTCGATGTTCTCCACAAGCTGGTAGCAAGTCAGATCCGAAATGTTCTCCTGATCACGATACATACCATTTCCAAATCGTCCATTGCAGCTATTCGTTGATCTTCGTCTCTGGAAACATCGAGGGCGACCTCGAGGGCCTCTTTCATCAACTGTGCATCTGGTTTACCAAGAATGTAGTCGATGATGGCGGGGTCAAGGTCTTTGTTTTCCGGACGTTCGCCCGGTGAGGAGTGTTCGATGCCCCATCGCAGAAGAGACTCCATGACAGACCGATCCAAGATATCTATCCGGTTCGGCAGGTTCGGCATCGTGGCTGAGTTTATCTGGGTTTCAATCTCACACTAGCATAGTTTTCTTTTCTCTTTTGTTCTTCCTTGTCGAATGCATCAAAGTGAGTACTGGTGTCTGATTGTTTCTAGTGATGACATTCCATATACCATACGTTTTACCACATTCTGAACAGTTTATGTGGACAAAACATTGATTTCAGCCTTGTCTGACCTCTGTTGACTCGTGTTAAATGCGACGCGCTGACCTCTGTATTCCAGATGCGTTCTTCATGATCTTGTTCGTGAGAGGTGTGTTACCATCTGCCACTCTTTTATATCTATCCGATGAGATTTATTCGATGGGCGGACCGATGGTACTCTGGCCGCCAAGTCCCCTCGTGTACATAAAGGGGACGGTCAGAGTCCCTGTGGAAATGCATCGAAATCTGATTCGTTTTTACGCTCCTTGTCATGCATTCACTCATCGAGTTTCTTAGACGACGACATGCACACGTTAATACCGTGTTACTGCGACGCGTGTTTCCAGCTTCACGTGTGCACCACCAGATCTTCATTGGCTGTAGGGGGGAGCGCGAGAATCGCGCGTTCGAGCACGGACAGCGTTGTGGATACAGCCTCTGGACGCGAGGGTATATAGTTTGGTATACTTGGCGGTGTTTTCTCCTATCTCTAAGTAATGCACCGAAGAGTTGCACACACCACTGCGGCTGTCATCCCGCGAACATATTCAACCGAGCGTCTGTCG